>BKCP01006515.1:324764-339878 GCA_008636005.1 Striga asiatica
ATATTATCTATATATGTAGAGTTTCTTATGGGATGCTTGGATATAAGAATTTTATGTTTTGTTTGGACGTTTTAGTTTTGTTGGTTAATTCTGAAAAATGTGGTAAGGTTAGTTGTTAGTAGAATTTTGAGTTTATATTAAAATTATTTTTAAAATAAAATAAATTAAAGTTGATTTGATGTAAAAGTATGAGAGAAATTATGTGAAGTGATGGTTAGTTAAAATTATGTGAGTGGATAAATAGTGAATTAATTTTGATGTAATGTTTAAAAATGATTTATGGATATTGTTTAATTGTATTGATAATATTGATGATAGTGGAGTTACGTTAGAGTTGAGTAAGATTTGAGTTAAAAAATGATGGTTAAAAATGATTGTTTTTTATTTTAGAAAACTTGTTTCCATGCATGTTAGTCTTCTTTTTAGAGTTTTGTGTAGTCTCCAGTTTGGAGTTTTTGTTTCTCGTCTGTTCGTACCCCCTCGGTTTTCTGTGTGATTCCAAGGGAGGTTTGATCTAGACATTGTTCTTGTAACGCCCCGTTTTATTTTAAAGAATTTACCGAATTTATTTATAAAAATCAGAGTTTATTTTTCTCAAAATCCCAATTTAAAACATTTATCGAGAAACGGGCGCTACTTATTAACCACAACAAACAACCACACTCAATCAAACCATCAAATGAACCTACACATGCTCGAGCTATGAAAATGAAAATCTCATAAATCATAAGTTTCGAAATCATTCCCAAACTATTAGCATGAAATCAAGGTTCAAACGATATTCAACATAGTTCAAAAATGACGAAATAAATAATCCAAAGTACGATAGCAAATAGTTAAATAACAAGTTCATGCGGAACACATAATCAGTATACGAAATCAAGCAGGGACATAAACACATAATAAAATATCCAAATCCAAGCGAGAAAATAATTCAAGTCAAGTTCCAGTTCAACAAATCATAAACAGGTGGAAGCACAATATATCATCAAACAGTGACCACCATCTCGCTCGTCCTACGCCACCGCCTCCAGCTCGTCTCAACCTAAAACAAAGTAAGAGAGAAACCAACAAGAAAAATAATGGGGGTGAGCAACCAACTAGCTCACCTTTATCGCACGGTTATCTCGTATAACTATTTAAAAAGCATTTTCAGTTTCAAACAGTATCAAAATCAGTATGCACAGAATTCAAAGCCTAAACCCCCTACCCAGCCCTATCGCAAACCTCCTATGTACATACAACAACCTTCCGGATACGACGGCATGGCTGTAACTGGAAACCTTCACACCCCCGGATACGACGGTACATGGGATCCTTTCCAGGAGACAGTGAAGTTGAATTACCCCTCCGCTCTACACGGATTCGAGTAAATCAGACAATCCCCTCCGCTCTCCACGGATTCGGGCGTCCACCTCCCGGATACGACGGGCAGGCGACTTCCACTGCTTTCGCATTCATCAAGGCACTAGCGTTCGGGACACTTAGACTAGCGTTCTCATGCATACAAAAATTTTCAAAAGAAAACATTACACGAAATAAGGAGTGCGATAAATATGGAATACATCATAAATGTACCCACCTGATAGCAGCAACAGTTCACAAAATCACAAATCCAGAAACGAGGCGAGGTTCAACACCTCTCGACACCTACATGATGTCAAGATCCTACAATCAGAATCTATCTCGACTTAAATCGGAAATCACAAGACAGACCTAGTCGAACTCGTTTCGACTAAGTAGTTCGTGAAGTCCTGTGGATATGGAACACTAAGACTCGGCACTAAACTCGACCAAAACACGCAAGGAAATTCACACAAATCCATCTAAGGATTGACCAAGTCAAACTCACATTAAAACGAAAAGCAAACCGATTCATATTTTCCATATACAATTACGCTCGAAAATGAAAATCATTTAATCGCATGAAATTAGAAGGTCAAGCTACCCTACGAATCAAGCTCTGAAAATTTACACAAAATTTTATCTCCCAGAAACATGTAAAACCACAAAGTTTCAGCTTTAAACTCAAGATACCCTATTTTATAAAATTCGAACAACATATCAGCAAAATGGGCACATTAATTCATACTCAGACTTAATGAATGAAACTGAACCTGAAAATTTTACATAGCAACATACAGTATGCCAAAGTCCACTTATAAAAATTTCAGCCTTAAATGATAACTGCTGCTATTTTTAAAAATTCAAACGAGCAACAGAAGTTTATAGAATTTAAATCCAAACTGAAACCAAACGGACTCTAAAAATTCCCATATTTTACAAACATGGTCAAACTCCTAAAATATGACTCTCAGTAAAATTTCAGAATTTTCCATGCAGTAACCGATTTTTAAAAATTCAAACAACAACTCTGCAGATTCAATAAATAAAATATTACCCATATCAAATCAACTCCAAAAATTCTAAAATTTTAACACAACACATATAAGTCACAGATGCATGACATAATCGAATTTCAGCTCCTTTCAGTCAAGCATGAATTTATTATGCATTTAACAATATTCTGGTCAGAACACAATTTAATTATTAAAAATAGCTACAGGTCTCCAAAAATTATGAAAATTTTACACAAGGCAGGAAATGAACAGATAACACATCCCTCAAAATTTCACATCGTTTCGAGCAGCGAGCTATTTTTAAAAATTCGAACATCAAAACAGCGATTAACAAGTTCGACAACTTGACAATTAAATCTCAACACACAATTTATCGTCCGAGGCCTTTTCATAAGACCAAGGACTCGACATTGTTCCATTATCCACCGACTTACACGACTTTCGAGGTCTCGTTCGATTTTCGAGAAAATCGAAGAGATCTCGATTATACGATCACATAAAATCATAACAATCACATAAAATCATATATTTGCACTTATTCAACAATAAACTCACATAATACATATAACACGAGCACAACATGAATACGAACAATTCAACGAGCTTATATGAATTAAACGAGACGGACAAACGACGAGATACCGTTCTCGAGAAACGAGCGAGAAGGTTCGAACGAGAGAAGACGGCTCGACGGGGCTCGACGGCTTCGCGCGGCTCGCCGAGAAGAGAGCTGCGGTGGTCCTTCACGATTGCGGGGTTGCAGCGATGGCCGAGACGTCCCGTCGGAAGTGCTGTTGGGGAGGAGGATACTCGCCGGAATTTGCTGAAGCTCGCCGGAATTTGCAGAGCTCGTGGAGGAGCAGCAGCTTGCTGGGAAAAGAGCTCGGCGTCGGGCTCGTGGAGGTGGGTCGCGGGATCCCTTCACGTCGCTAGGTTGAGGCCTGTTCGCGGACGGAGCAGGTACAAGCAGAGAGCTGCCGGTGAACGTGCGTGACGGCGGGCTCGTCGCGGCGCGGTGGAGCTGTTGGTCGTGGCGCGGCAGCGAGGAGGTCGTCGGAAAATCACGAGAGTTGCAGAGAGAGATGGCGAGATGATGATGATGACGAAGGGGAGATGGCGAGGAGGGACGAGGAAGATGAAGATGATGAGGGACCAATGAAGATGGTAATGATCGGACAACAAGAATAAATACATGTGAGGGGAGAGATTCCCGGATCAAGGAGATATTAGATGGGAAGAAGATGATTTTCGGATCCAATTGATGTTTAGGTGAGAAAGATAGATATATGAGCTGTATATATATATTTATTTTATATAATTATTATTTGATTTCTCACAATGAAAGAACCGGGTTTGGGCCATTGGGCCTGTTTTAAAAAAATAAATCTGCTCACGGGCCCGACTACAATTCAACGGATATTCTCGGGTCCAATTTTTTTTTCCAACAAAAATTTTCGGGTTCGATTACGATTCACGCTAACATTCTCGGGCTCGATAAAATCGTACGCTAATATATTCGGCTTTCGGGCCCGGTAACGAATTCAAACGCACGAAAATAAATCTAACTCTCGGGCTCGGGTTCTCCAATCACTAATTTCGACAGTTCCAATCGATTGCACGATAAAAATAAATCGAACTATAAATATATTTCACATATATTAATACACATTTTTTTTCATTTAATAATTAATCACGAAAATCAATTAGACAATTAGCATTTAATCACATTTAGGGATTTAATAATACTAAGACATTCAAGAAAAATATAAATATAAATATTATCACAAAAATAATAATAATAATAATAATAATAATAATAATAATAATAATAATAATAATAATAATAATAATATTCTCAAATAATCCACAAATAAATGGGACATTACAGTTCTAGTTCTTGTGGTGTCCCTTGACATCTTAGATGTACTCTTTTTGAGTTACTAGTATACTGCACGTGCGATGCACATGGTGCTGAATGTTTTTTGCTTAAGTTTAAATAAATTAGTTAATTTACTAAACTTATCATTGCAGGAAGAAAATAAAATATAGAACAAATGAACTCCTAATATATATTGTTTTAAATAACATAATGATGTCCAAATATGAAAAAATAAAATAACATATCACAAACCCATTGAAAATTACTAATGAAGAAAAACACTAAATAACTAAATAAGGATCTAATTTATATTATAGATGTATTAGTTCTTTTATTTATTTATGTAAGATGATTCAAGCGTAATTTTATTTTATTCTAGTTTTTATGTTTTTATAAGAAACGTTCATACTCATTGGAGCCCAATACATCAATAGTATTGTAAAATTCTTCTCAATTAATTTGACAACACGTCTACTTTATTCAAATACTTAGAAATATTTTGGCCAAACATAAAGTCAAATTCATGATTGTATGATCTTTATATGGTATTTCTACTAACAGTCATGATAATCTTTATGAAATAACAAAACGTGTCAATTAAATTTCTGACATATATTTTATCATTGTCTAAACTACTTCATTAGTCTCTTCATATAGACAAAATGGTACCTATCCCTAGGAGGCATCGCCCCCCAGGTTGAGAATGAATTTTATCTCCATATAAAGTTGATTTTCCAAAATCTTGGTTACTTGTACTTCTCCTGAATTGCTAAATTATTTTTTGAAATCATCACATTACATGAAAGTACGTACTTTGAAGTAATTGTACATGATATATCCCTATTTGTGAACCGAAGCCAAAGTATAATTAGGTCGAGAAGAGACTTAGTGAAAGAAGTATGTCGAGGTCCTAATAGAAGCGACCTAAGGAGCATGAGAGCACCCCCAGAGACATTCAGACGAGGTCATCGCGACTTACAACACACGTCAACGAAGCTCGATGAGATACCAATCGAATGAAAATGACCTACAAGGAGTTGAACCTGATATCCATTATCAAACATACCTAACCAACGCACCCAACGAACGGATAAAAGGGAATGTACTGATGACTCAGATATGATTAGGATAAAGATAGGATCAAACCCCAGGCAGGGGGCCATGTTGACCGTGAGTAACTCGGGCAGACAAGTTTGAGCATGTATTTTTCCTATAAAAGGGGACTGAGGTACATCTATAGACCTTCTTCTATACTTTATATACATTACAACTTTATAATTACAGAGCTTAGATCACTCATCTTTGGGTACTGATTTAAGCATCAGAGTGCTAACGTCGAAAACTCTGCCCAACACATTTGCAGGTCTCAGCAGCTCAGGGACGATCGAAGCCCTCATTTGCCAGCTCTACAACGACTCAAGGTCTCCGGCACATCAACACGTATGTTCGAGCACAATACACCAATGCGATTGTAAATATTTCTATTAAAAAATGACAACTTCATTTGAACATTCAAAAATGTTTTGATCGGGCTCCAACGTTCCCTTTTCAATGTTATTTATTTGGAAGATGACCTATATAATCTATTATTTGCAAATCATTAACCATCTTGGTTGTTGCAATGATTTTAGAGTTGTTTATTATAATATTTTTCACATTCATTTGGATTTGCAATATTGATGTGTCTAATAACTTCTTTAATGTTGTTATTTTTCATTTTTTTGCATCATATATAATGCTTCCAAAATTCAAGATAAAGATCTTTTATTGATTCTTCAACAATAACAAAACAAAACAAAACAAAACAATGAGACAATATTTATAAGCATATCATTTGTTAAAATATTTGAGAGGAGAAAACTTATAATTATATTCTATTATGACACTCTTAACATCCGTGAACTTTATAATGATACTAGACAACCAGGAAAGTGGGTGGGCTTTATAACCTGAAAATACAAGACTTGTACAATGAAAATGAGAGATGTTATATAAGGGGTGATTGGTAAGCGATCAAAACTGATTTTGATCGATTAGAATGTGACTCGCTCACTTTAATTCAAAATATAACTCAAATTTTGTTCAACATCACTCTCTTCAATGTTATCAATATAATCAAATAGTATCAATCATCTCTCTGCTACATCACATCAACTTTAATCAACTATTTATTCACTCACATATTTTTAACTACCTATCACTTCCATCATCTCTCTTCAACATTTATTTATTTGTGCGCAGCCTCAAATAAATAAAATATATATCTTTTCCTTTCGAATCAGCAACTCACGTAAATAAAACCACTCATTTTTTATCCCAGATACTAACGGCCCCCTCAAAAAAATAAAAAAACAATATTTTTTAATAGATAGATACACGATCAATCACTCTCAATGAAATCACCAATGACGAAAATCGTGTATCTCGATACCTTGGTTTGTGTCAAACCCGCTCTTAGCGTCGTTGATTTTTTGCGATAGGTTGTGAAAAGCTAGAATTTTGGTCCTTGCCTAACGCGGTTTTTGTGATAAAACTCGCACTAACGGCCTAGTTCTAACACGATTGTCTAATAAAACTCTAACAAATTCTAACACACGAGATTTGTTCTTGCGAATGATTTTTTAATTCTTCATTGCTTATTAAAATCGACTATTGCAACGAGTATTTAATGAGAATAAAAATTAATACTATAAGGAATAATCTTCTAATCCTAAAATAAAATACTAATTCTAAGGCAACTAAATATCTAGCATCCTAAGACTTCTAAAATAGTAAAACTCCTAACCCATGTAATCTAACAACTCGCGTCCTAATAATCAATTAATTACCTAAGAAAATAAATCACCTAACAAACAAACACGACCAATAACTAAATCATCCTAACCACCTAATCTATGCCAAACAAGTCAAACACCGCTAACTAAATAAATTACCTAACAAGTTATACTAGGAATAACTAAATAAATAATCAAATAATTACAAGTTTCTTAAAATCGGCGAAGATCTTCTAGAAGAATCTCGACCACCTTGTTCTCCAAGTCTTGTCGGCTTGCTGCCCACGCCACGTCCGAAGACCTCGGCCAACAACGGGATGATCACATTGCTTCGCCCTTGCGACCTGCGTCTCGCTAGCGCTGTGCCCAGTCCCATAGGTCGTCCCATCACCCGTCACGCGGTCTTGAGTTGCGAATCGCTTGTTGCGTGGCCTAACAAACTATCTCGTAGGCCTGACCGCTGTCTCATCCCACCACGCCTTGTCGCACGCCCGCACGCCTCTCTTCACGTATGCATGCTACTCATACGCAAGAAGCTCAGGATACTCTCGCGCGTGCCCTCGCGCACCTCCATGCTCGACCTTCTCGGGCATGCTCCCTTGTAGTCGTCGCGGCCAGCCCTTCTTGCTAGCGTTGTCCGCATCGTGCTCCCGTATGCGCGTGCCGATGTCGCTCGCCTTGTTTGCCTCACGCTTATAACATTGCCCTCGAGCTCGCGCACGTCCTCCTGGCAATGTACACACCTTTTTGTGCCTTCGCTCGATCTTGTGCGGTCACCTCTGCTCTAGACTCCTTGCCTGCTCGGGCCTCAAAACCTCTAATTGCATCATTCCCTCACCCTTCTAGTTTTTCCTTGTCCTCAAATACAGGGCCTCTGATTCATCATCCTCATCTCTGTAGTCATCCCAAATAGGAGGACCCTCGTAGTCTATTGTCACCGGCTTATGCACGAACTTGGTGTCAAAGAAAAGAGAACCTTCGTAAGCAATGAAGATCGGACCCAAGACCTCCATTGCACGCCCAAAAACTTTTTTTTTCTCTACTGACGGTAAAACCCCACAAAAATAATTTTTGTTTCTTTTTTTTTATCGAGCTGCGATCAACCCTTCTCTATATATATATAATTTTTTTTTTCAAAACCCACGCAATTTTTGTTTGTGCACAACCCCAAATAAATAATATATATGTATTATTTTTCATTGAGATTGATTGATCGTGTATTTATTTATCAATATATATATATATATCTTTGATTTTTTTTACAGAGCCGTTAGTATCTGAAAAAAATGATAAATAAATACACGATCAATCAATCTCAATGAAAACACCAATGATAAAGACCGTGTATCTTGATACCTTGGTTTGCGTCGAACCTGCGCTTACCGCCACTGATTCTTCGCGATAGGTTGTGGAAAGCTCAGATTTTGGTCATTGCCTAACGTGGTTTTTGAGATATGACCCGCACTAATGACCTAATTCTAACACGATTGTATGATAGAACTCTAACGAATTCTAACATGCGGGATTTGTTCTTGAGAACATTTTTTTAATTATTCATTTTCTATTAAATCGTCTATTACAATAAGTATTTAAAGATAATAAAAACTAATTCTATAAGGAATAAACTTCTAATCCTAAATAAAAAACTAATTCTAAGACAACTAAATATCAAGCACCCGAAGACTCCAAAATAGTAAAACTCCTAAGCTATCTAATCTAACAACTCACGTCCTAGTAATTTATTAATTATTTAAGCTAATAAATCACCTAACAAACACGACCAATAACTAAATAATCCAAACCAACTAATCTATGCCAAACCAATCAAATGCGACTAACTAAATAAATTACCTAACAAGTTATAACAGGAATAAATAAAAAATAAATATAATTACAAGTTTTCTAAAATCGGCCCAGATCTTCTAGAAGAATCTCGACCACCTTGCTCTCCAAATCTTGTCGGCTTGCTGCACATGCCACGTCCGAAGACCTCAGCCAACAACGTGATGGTTGCGCTGCCTTGTCCGTGCGACCTGCGCCTAGCTAGCACGGTGCCCAATCCCGTGGGCCATCCCGTCACCCGTCGCTCGGTCTCGCGTTGCTGCTTCTTCTGTTGTGTGTCCTCACGAAGCTACTCGTAGGCCCACGCGTTGTCTCGTCCCATCGCACCTCGTCGCCATGCCCACGAGCCTCTCTTCACGTATGCATGTTGCTCATACGCAAGAAGCTTGGGCTTCTCTCGTGTGTGCCTTCGCACACCTCCATGCACAACCTTCTCGGGTCTGCTCACTTGCGGGCGTCGCCCCCACCATGTCTCCCTGGCACCGTCCGCATCGCGCTCTCGTATGCGCATGCCGATGTCGCCCGTCTTGCACTCTCGTGTCTTTCCTCCCTCGCTCTCGTGCACATCGTCCTCCAGCCCGCACACGTCTCCCTGGCCATGTGCGCGCCTTTGATTGGTCTCGTGCGGTCGTCTCCGCTCTCGACTCTTTGCGTGCTCGAGCCTTAAAACATCTAATCGCATTATTCTCTCTACCTTAAAGTTTGTCCTTGTCCTCAAGGACATGTCCTCTGATTCATCATCCTCCTCTCCGTAGTCATCCCAAATAGGAGGACCCTCGTAGTCGGTTGTCACCGGCTCATCCATGAACTCGGCGCCAAAGAAAAGAGAACCTTCGTAAGCCATAGCGATCGGACCCAAGAACTCCATTGCTCGGCTAAAAACTCCTTTTTTTTTCTCTACTAATGACAAAACCCAACAAAAATAAATATTTTTTTCCTTTTATCTCTCTTTCTTTTTATCGAGTTGCGATCAACCCTTCTCTCTCTATATATATATAAACTTTGTTTTCAACACTCACGCAATTTTTTGCTTGTGCGCAGCCCCAAATAAATAAAACATATATATTTTCTTTTTGAATCAACAACTCACTCAAATAAAACCACTAATGTTTTTCTTCTAAATACTCACAGCTCCCCCCAAAAAATAATAAAAATATATATATATATATATATATATAAATAGATACACGATCAATCACCCTCAATGAAAACACCAATGATGAAGATCGCGTATCTCGGTACTTTGGTTTGCATCGAACGCGCGCTTAGTGCCGTTGATTTTTCATGATAGGTTGTGAAAAGCTCGAATATTGGTCTTTGCCTAACATGGTTTTTGTTTTAAAACTCACACTAACGGCCAAGTTCTAACACGATTGTATGATAAAACTCTAACAAATTTGTTGTTTGTGTTTTTGTGCTTATTTTCGTGTGTTTTATGTGTTTTAGTTTAGTCTTTTTAGGCCCGTTTTAGTGTCAACCGGTCCATTTTATCGTGTTTCGTGTATTTTTCTTGTCTTTCTCTTTATTCTATTTTTGGCTTACTTTTCCGTGCTCTTGGGTGTATTTTCAGGATTATTCCGAGGATGATAAGAGGAGTCAAACCAAGTCCCGAGAGACAAACCTTTTCAATGAACCCCAAGTCATTTCTGAGAATTTCGAGCCGTGTCGATCCTAGTTTCAAAACCAAGCCAGCCTCGTGACCTCGAGGGTGCCACTTCCCAGGGCCACTTGTGACCGCGCGCCTCGACCCGCACCTCGTAGACGCACGATGCCGCTGCCCAGGACGCACGATGTCGCTACACTCGCAAGCACGCGAGCGATCCCGCGAGGTCGAGAGCACCGTGTTCCTCGCGTCCGCGCTCGCGGAACCGCCAGCCAGGTCGAGAGTAGTCTTCTTTCTCGTGTCCGGGCCCACAAAAATAGCCGCCAGCTCGAGAGTATTGTTTTTCGCCTGCGCCACCTGCCGCCCGCTAGTGTGAAAGACCCCGCCAGCTCGAGAGTACGTCTGCTCCAACAGGTCCGCGCGCGCGAACTCCTTCGCCAGGTCGAGAGTGCTGCCAATCCTCCGCGCCAACTCATGACTTGCCCGTGCCAATGCTGTCCGCGACCCGCGGAAATTTCCTCCAGTTCGAGAGTGCTTTCATTTAATGTGCGTGAAATTAGTGTGTGTTTTGAGCTGGACTATATATATGTTTTGGCCCTTTGTATTTTGAACATCTAGATTTCATTTTTCACTTTCCCACTTTGGGAATAACTATTTTCTTTTTAGTTTTTTCTCTTCTCTCCCTTTGGAGCTCTATGACATCATTTTCCGGCAAGTTTTCCGACGAGTTTTATTTTGTTCAAGTTCCAAACTTTTGACTGCGATTTTCGTCTAGCACGCAATAGAAGATGGGGTATTTACTTTTAAAGCTCATTACTTCGATTTTTACCTCATTTTTACTTATGGAATTTTTCAAGGTGAATTTGGGTGTTTGCTTGATGATGGAGGAGATGTTTGGACTTGATCATTGCTCTTGCTTTAGTAGGGACTAATTGCTTGCCTATCTAGATTAACGGCTAGGACTCTATTTAGAGCTTAATCACTTAGGTTAGAAGGTTGAGATTAGTGATCTAGTGTTAGAACTTGCATACTTCTCGTTGTTGATTTCGTTTGATGTTGATGGCTTAGAGACTCCGGTAGTGTTAATTGTGTTATTCTCTCGTTGATTATCGTTTTTACTTCCTCGTGCAATTAGTGTTAATCCATCCTCAATCCAAATTGATTAGCATGTTTAGATTTTATTTTCTCATTTGTGTGATTTGGACAATTGAGTGGTAAACGAAGCTCCGAACCATCTTCTTTGAGAACGACTCGAGGTCGGGTAGCTCGGTTACCAACTACCCTCAAAATACTACAAAACAAATGGCGCCGTTGCCAGAGAAGGCAAGTAGGACGCCTAGTTTATTACTTGATTGTCCCTTTTTCTCGTGTTTCTCTTTATTTTTGTGAACATTGATTAATTTTCATATTTCTCTTGATTTCTCTTGCTTTTGTAAATAGTTTGTGTTTCTTGATTGTGTTTTGCTCTCGTTTCCCATTGGTGCATTCACGGGTATAGTTGTTGGTTGTGTTTATGTGAGGTAGACGGAAGAAAGCAATCCGAGAGGAGACTCCACCGTTAAATCTTTTCGTTGAGCTCAACGTAGACGAACCACAACCGGAACCCGAGCTCGAACCCGAACCAATGGCGGGACAAGGAGATCAATTGCCACAACCACCCCAAAACATGAGGTACTTTGCACGACCAATCATTGGAGACAACACTTCGTGCCTTGTGCTTGGGGAGGCGGCCCGAAACTATGACCTCAAGACGATCCACCTCAACCAACTTCCCTCATTCTAAGGCCTTGCACAAGAAGATGCCCTCAATTTCATCCGAGACTTCTACTCCACAGTCAACACCTTCCCTCTCCAAGGCTTAACCGAGAACCAACTTCGTATGAGATGTTTCCCTATACCTTTAAAGATCGGGCCAAGACTTGGTTCATGACATTGCTTCCGAACTCGTTCAACACGTGGGAAGCCGTCTATGAGAAGTTCATGGGCAAGTATTATTCGCATCAAAAGACAATCGATCTCCGAGCACAAATGGCTAGCTTTAGCCAAAACCCGACGAGACCTTTCACGAAGCATGGGAGCGTTTCAAGGACTATCAACTCCAATGCCCACATCATCATTTTTGCTTGGGTGTGGTCAACCAATTCTTCTACGATTGGCTCTACCAAACTCTCCAATACATGGTGGACCATGCGGCCGGGGGAGATATCGAGAGTCACACGGCCGAAGAGATCTATGAGTTGTATGAAATGTTGAGCGAGAACTCCCAAAGGAAGAGTGTACGCAAGAGGGTTCCCATGAATGAGGCTACACAATCGTCCGGGTCGACTATTGATGCCGTTTTGGCTAAGTTAGCCTCATTGGAGGAGGAGCTCAAACACCTTCGTCTTCGTGATGCAAAGTCGATTCAAGTAGTTATGGCGGAGGTGTGTGGTTGTTGTGGAGAGACGGGGCATGGGGGTCATAAGTTTCCACGTTATATGGAGCCGGTTTATGACCCGAATGTTGTGACGGTCCCTTTTGATGTCAATGCCGTGCAAGGGTATGCTCCCCGGGCTCAAAATGATCCATATTCAAACACCTACAATGCTGGGTGAAGGAATCACCCTAACTTCTCTTGGAGGGACTCGAAGGGGAACTATCCATCTCAACCGGCACCACCACAAGCCTATGCCCCACCTCAAGCTTATGCACCCCCTCAAAACCGAACATATCAACCGAGACCCAAATTCCAAGGCTATCAACCAAGGCCCGAGTTTCAAGGATTCCAACAACCACGAGGAGGATTTGTTCCAAGGCAACCAATGCCATCTCAACCGGAGCCCGAAAATGAGACTAAGGCGAATCCCTCGGACGTTCGAATCGACAATATGGTGAAGTACCTTCAAAGCCTTGGATCGACCGTGTCCACTCTCCATGATGCGGTTAAGGGCGTACCTTCAATCCAAGCTTCCCTCAAATGCCTCGAGACTCAAGTGGGGCAACTCGGGACTTCACTCGGTGAGATGCAAAGAAGCAAGATGAAAGACAAGCTCCCGAGCCAACCCGAGCACGTCAATGCTATCTCGGTGTTGAGGAGTGGTAGGCAAGTTGATAATCATGTGGAAATACCTAAGAAGAATGAGGTGGAGGAGAATCTTGTCGAGGAGGATGATGAACCGATTGAGGAGGTTGAGGTCTCGAAGGGTAAAGCCGTTGTCGATGAGGGGATCGAGAAGGAAAAGTCGAAGATGGATGCACGTGAGAGCTTACACAAGTCGGCTACACCTTATAAGCCGTCGGTTCCCTACCCAAGCCGTTTGGAAAATACAAAGAAGGAGCGTCAATTCAAGGACCTCTTCATCATGCTCTCGAAGGTAAACGTCAATCTCCCACTTTTAGACGTTATCAAGAATGTCCCGGCATACGTGCAATTTTTCAAGGATCTAGCATCGAAAAAGTGGAGGTTTGAGGACAATGAGAAAGTCATGATTTCCGAGGTAGCCTCTACCACTATACCTCAGAAAGAGTGCGATCCGGGAGCTTTTGTGATGAGGATAGCCTTTGGGAATGGTAATGCGACGACCGGGATGTTAGATTTGGGGGCCGGTATCAATCTCATGCCCTACTCAATTTACAAACAATTGGGATTGCAAGGGCTAAAACCGACAAGGATGAGCCTACAACTAGCGGATCGAACGTTGAGGGAACCGAAGGGCATTATTGAAGATGTGTTGGTCAAAGTTGGGTCCATTGTCGTTCTGGTCGATTTCGTGGTCCTTGACGTTGGGGATGTCCCGAATACCGGGAAGGAGCACACAATTTTGCTTGGACGACCCTTCATGGCGACGACCAACACCATTATTGATGTCAAGGATGGACGAGTCACCCTTTTGGCTCATGAAGAGACGGTCACCTTCACAATGAACAATGCTCGAGAGTCTCCACCCAAAGTTGGCCAATGCTCATTTATGGACGACATCGACCAAGAGGTACATCCCGACTCCCTCTCTAATTTTATTGATTGCAATGGTGTTGGTGAGAAGAAGAAGGTAGTTGGGTCGGGATTGAATATTGATGATGGTGTTGAGGAGAAATTTGAGGAGTTGCGTAAGAAGAATGGTGTTGAAAAGGGGAATGGTTCACAACCGGGCAAGAAGGGGTCGAAAAAGAAGCCTAAGAATCGATATGTGCAAGTTAAAGGGGGTGGTGAGTTGAGGACGAACCTTTCGGTGCCCCCGAAAAGTAAATGGGCGAATGTTTTCTTTGACGAGCATGATGAGGTTGGAGGAGCTCGTCCAACCGTGCCCGGTTGAGTATGATTTGATGAGGAAGTCGAGCTCACGACTTTAAACCGAGCGCTTCGTGGGAGGCAACCCACGTTTTTGCTTTCTTCCTTTCTTTTTCTTTTTCTTGCATTTTTTCTCTTCTTTTTCTATTTTTGCATTTTTCTTTCCATTTCTATATATATATATATATATATATATATAAAGTAAAGAGCGAGAAAAAGAATGCTCGTGCCGACTTATTGAAGTCGAGCAAAAAAAAATGAGCGAAAAATCGAGCGAAATCGAGTGAGAATAGTGTTCGGGAGTTTAATCGATGTATTTGGACGAAAATGATCAGAATGTGGCTAAGGCACGCAAGGCTCGCGACCCGCCATCACGCTCGCGCCCCGCA
>BKCP01006515.1:339901-392648 GCA_008636005.1 Striga asiatica
AGGCCCGACCACCCACCAGCGACCGCCGCCGTGCGCCGCCACCTTTTTCTGGCCAACTTTCTCCGATCGTGACGAATTTTATATCAACAAAGCTCTTCTAGATGCTGATAACATATCTGAGCATCAAGTGCAAATTCTGGCGAGATGGCTTCTGATTTCCGGCCAAAAGGTCTAGATCTACACATCTACTTCAACCTTCAAATCCAAATTGCCGGAGACTCACTTGGAGTTATCAAAATCTGAAAGGCACTCCCGGACTCCTCTCGCTGAGCCGCACCTTTTTTCGGCTACCGTCGCCGGATCTAGCGACCACTTTTTCCGGCAAATGAGCACCCACCGAGCTTCCGATTAGCCCTTTTCGAGTTTTTCATGTTCCTTACCGTCATTTCTCCATGCTTGATCTATTTTCCGGCAACCGGAGCTCCCTACTTCATCTCTTTCTATTTACGAAATTCCGGCGACCATTTTCTCGACATTGTACAAGGTATGTTGGCTCTACCTCTACTTGCATGTCCATTTCTGTCGAGTTTGGTCACTACTCTTGCCGGAGTAGTCGTGGTGGGTGATTTGAGTTATAACTGTGCTTGATGGGCACGTCTTGCCGGGGGTGCCAATTTTTTTGTGTGTTGTGTTGCCGGTTTTGGACATTGTAGGTTGCTACATACGGCTAATGTCGGAAATTGTTCATGCGTTGAACTAAAGAGAAGTTGCTTATGGCATTGACGGCTTCAAGGCCCGATTTTTGAACTTTCACGCTTCCATGTGCCTTCGTCGAGTTTGTGAATTCACGGGTTGTATCTCTCCGAGGCTCATACATATGCCTCCCCTTATCTCGGTTCATGCGCTTAATGTTCAACTGTTCGAATGGTTTCGACTTTCACTTGAGGACCTTCGGCTCATCTTCTCTAGTCCTCCGGACGAACACCATTCGACACACGGTGGTGCACCGCCGTGTAGAGTACGCATTATCTTTTCTTACTTTCCTTTTCTCTTAGTTGTTCTTGTGTGTCTATGTGTCTTCTTTCTTTTGTTTGCTCGTTTATTTTGTTCCTTCTCATTTATCGTATGAGCTTGTGTGATTATGTGCTCGATCCTATGCTTTTTGGTCAAGCAATGAGGACATTGCTTTGTTTTAAGTGTGGGGGAGGAATCTCGTGATTGTGCATGTTTAGGCGATATTTCTTTCATTTTCGGTGCTTTATTTTTGCATTTTGGGCCGGTTTTGTTTGTGTTTTCATGTGTTTGTGGCAAATCTCTTCCATGATGCTTGATGTGAGTTTGAAGGCCTAAAATGGTTAAGTGGTGAGATAAGTATGTTGATTGGCGTCATTGTTAACTTTCGTGCTTTATGAACTTGATGATTTGGATGGTACCATTGAATTGGATGATAGTTTGTTAAATGTAGGACCCGCATGTGAATTCACGGAATTGTTTTGTCCCTTGTTGTTCTCGATTGATTGACTTGAGATATGCTTACTTTATGCTCAATTATTGTTGTAAACGTGTTATGTTATTCATTGTAGTGCATCTCGATCGATTATGTGTTTATATGATTACACTTATGATGTACGTTTGTGCCACTCCCTTCGAAAAAAAAAAATGTGAGTTCGCGAGGAGGTACAGACTAGGCTCCTCTTCTCCCGAGCCACCTCGTGTAATGGGATAATGAGCCCGGGAAACCGGTCTAGGGAACTCGAGGAGACCCCTCGAGGTTAAACCTAGATAAGCATTGTATAGGAAACCTCGTTCGGAAAAAGAAGCTCACATAAAGAAAAAAAAAAGAGAGAGAAAAAGAAGAATGGGAGTTGGCTTATTGGTTTCATGCTTATGATGTTTATATGTTTAGTAGACCATCTATAGCTTTTTGCACGTGTATGTAGAAAGAGGAAGCTTGGATCGAGAAAATCATGTGTAGGATGACTTGGGACGAGTTTTTGTTTTGTAAGGATTCATTTTGTGGGGAACATATTTTCGAATTTGAGTTCGATTCGTTGGCTTACCGGATGGTAAGGAGAGTCTCATATTCCGCATGATTGTTAACCTTGGACCGTTCAGCATTTCTTTTCGAGCTACTTATTATTTTGTTTGCTTGAGGACAAGCAAAAAGCTAAGTGTGGGGGAGTTCTTTATTGTGTTTTTGTGCTTATTTTCGTGTGTTTTAAGTGTTTTAGTTTAGTCTTTTTAGGCCCGTTTTAGTGTCAACCAGTCCATTTTATCGTGTTTCGTGTATTTTTCTTGTCTTTCTCTTTATTATATTTTTGGCGTACTTTTCCGTGCTCTTGGGTGTATTTTCAGGATTATTCCGAGGATGATAAGAGGAGTCGAACCAAGTCCCGAGAGACAAACCTTTTCAATGAACCCCGAGTCATTTCTGAGAATTTCGAGCCGTGTCGATCCTAGTTTCAAAACCAAGCCAGCCTCGTGACCTCGAGGGTGCCACTTCCCAGGGCCACTCGCGACCGCGCGCCTCGACCCGCACCTCGCAGACGCACGATGCCGCTGCCCAGGACGCACGATGTCGCTGCACTCGCGAGCACGCGAGCCATCCCGCGAGGTCGAGAGCACCGTGTTCCTCGCGTCCGCGCTCGCGGAACCGCCCGTCAGGTCGAGAGTAGTCTTCTTTCTCTTGTCCGCGCCCGCGAAAATAGCCGCCAACTCGAGAGTATTGTTTTTCGCCCGCGCCACCTGCTGCCCGCGAGCGCGAAAGACCCCGCCAGCTCGAGAGTACGTCTGCTCCAACAGGTCCGCGCGCGCGAACTCCTTCGCCAGGTCGAGAGTGCTGCCAATCCTCCGCGCCAACTCGTGACTTGCCCGTGCCAATGCTGTCTGCGACCCACGGAAATTTCCTCCAGTTCGAGAGTGCTTTCATTTAATGTGCGTGAAATTAGTGTGTGTTTTGAGCTGGACTATATATATGTTTTGGCCCTTTGTATTTTGAACATCTAGATTTCATTCACTTTCCCACCTTGGGAATAGCTATTTTAGCATGCGAGATTTGTTCTTGCGAAACGATTTTTTATATCTTCATTGCTTAATAAAATCGGCTATTACAATGAGTATTTAAAGAGAACAAAATCTAATACTATAAGGAATAAACTTCTGATCCTAAAATAAAATACTAATTCTAAGGAAACTAAATATCAAGCATCCTAAGACTTCTAAAATCGTAAAACTCCTGACCCATCTATTCTAACAATGTTGGTATATGTGTCCTAGAGACAATCATTTTAAGGACATATATACATTATCACATTAATAATTATATTGGATTATAATTATGGTACTATGATTAATTAAATAATTGTTTGGTTGTTTGCAATTTATTAATTAATTGCTCTTTTGAGTTGATAATGTCATTAACAGAGTGAAATGTTAATTGATAAAGTATAACTCTCAAATCGCCTCAATCGATGATCATTAAAAAAAGGATATTAATGATACGTGATAGATTAACATGTGGTTTGCATCACATTTGTGGAGAATATAGTATGTCTCACTGTTATGAATAATTGTTATTCGTGATGGACACATGGATACTTTGGAGAGTATTGACATACCCTACCGACCCATTCTGATGCTTATTCCGGCGGGGCTCCTATCTGGTTTTTCGAGTATGAGGCTCGGAATGATGCCCGTTGGACTGCTTTCACTGAGCAAAACGACGCACGTTGGACGTCGTTCGTAGAGACCAACGACGCACGTTGGACGTCGTTCGTAGAGTCTAACGACGCGCGTTGGACAGAGCAGACTCGGCAGTGGAACAACTTCGTGCGGGACAACACGGATCGCTGGACCACCCACGACAGCCGATGGGACACTTGAGTAGAGCAGCAGTACCAGCAGTGGACCACTTGGGACACCCATTTCAGTCAATGGGATACCTGTTGGAGTTCGCGCGACAGCAACCCACCACAGCCGCCACCGTCGGACGCACAGTGACAAAAGTCACTGTGCCTTGTACGTTCTCTTTTTCCTTTTCTCTTTTGTTGTTATGTTTGTTTTAGTTTTATTAGTCAGTTGATTATATGGTTTGACTCTCTTATATTTAGGATCGACAATGGGGACTTGTCGAATTCTAAGTGTGGGGGGGTTTTTACGTGCTTACGTGACTATGTGATTGATTAGGTCTAGTTTTTATTCTTAGAGTTATTTTTATTTTCGTTTCTTTTGTCTAGTAGACCGGGCCAATTTGTAGGATTATGTGTTATCTTTCTGAGCTTGGACTGTGGTGTATGGTAAGATTAGTTAATAATTAATTGATTAAGTCGAGAAGTTGTGATGATGAGCATGAGAGTTGCATCCTTGATGAATTGCTTGGTTATTTTGATTGACTTCATCTACCCTTGTGAGGTTTGAGCCATACTCGTTTCTTTTCTGTGAGATGTTGGTCTAAATTATATTCGATTAAAATTTGCCTTGAGTCTGCGGTGAAATAAATTGATTGAATTTGTGCAATGTGAATATGATGGAGGCATTCTTTGAATTATCTTTTCCGTTCTCTTTCTCGTAAATAATTCCGCTAGTCACCCCCGTTGAGCCTTATCGATTTTCCCTCTTTTATAACCTCGTGACGTTGACATAGTGAAGTCGCGGGTGGGGAATGGGAGGTGGGTGGTGTCGATGTGTTAAAAAAAGAAAAAAAATAATGTGTGTGTATATATTCGAATAATTTGAATAGCGTGTAATCTTGGGATAACATGGAGGAAACGGTTGGTGTTAGACAACCGGGAAAATTGACGATGATGGTTATGTGAGTGTCTTGCGTTGATTATATGTTTATAGCCACTTAGCCTATATTTATCCTACCTAATCCAAAGAGCCTACGTTACAACCCTAAAAGTCCTCTTGATTCACGATTGCATGAGTTTGAATTTATTTTAGAGTAACAGTTAGATGATATGCAAATTTATGATTGATATGATTGACGACCAACTTGAGCGCACCTACATATTTGATAAAGAAACTGAGTGAGGCACGTGATATTTATATTTTCGTACTCGAGAGTTGTTGTTTGTCAATATAGCCAAGTAATAGTTGAGATGTGCTTTTGTGATCATTGGAATTCTTGTCGACTTGATTGATTAGTTGAGATTAGTCTTGCTTGAACCGTTGTCCTTGCTCATTTGTTTCTTTTCTTTTCTTTTTATTCGGGACGAACAAAGGTCTTAGTGTGTGGAGTTGTTTGTCCTATTTTTGTTGCTATTTTTGTTAGAATTTTGTCGGTTTTATCCCTCGTATAGGTCGTTTATTAGATATTTTCCGGTCTCTTTAGTCGCTTTTTCTATTTTCTTTATTATTTTGGTATGTTTGTTGTTTTTGTCCTATTGCTTCGTGAGTCAAATTTCCAGTTCGGGCAGGAAACAATAAATGAGAGCACGCGGAACGAGAACGTCGAAAATCATAAAAATGGGGTCGGAACAGGAGCTAGCGCCGCTAGCTACCCCTAGCGCCGCTAAGGGTAGCATGCTAGCGGCGCTAGTAAATCGTAGCGGACTTCTGCAGCTCCGGATTTTCATGACCTAGCGCCGCTAGCCCCCCCTAGCGACGCTAGCAGCTGCTGGCAGACAAGATTTTCTTCTTTTTCCCTCAAATTGTGGCTTGTTTTGTGAGTGCTATGTAGTGGAGTATTTTGATCATGTTTTTTGCGAATTTTAGTAGTGGTGTTAGAGATGTTACTCTTATAAATACCACTACATTTAGGATCATTTGGCATCATCTATCATCTACTACCATTGTTCATCATTTTCCTTTCATTTTTAGTTTGTATTTTGTTGTTTTGAAGCACTATTTTGGAGAACATTGTTCTATTGGAGATTAAGTTTGCATTTGCTCTTGGATTTCACTTTACCAAGTAAGTAGTTTCCTTCATTTTATGATGGTTTATTTGTGTGTGAATGTTTACGTTAAACTTATTATGAGCAACTAATCTTCTAACTAGGGTTAGGGGATAATCGTTTCGGTTCATTCTTACTTATGTGTATGTCAATTACTCAATCTTTACGAGTTTTACTTATTTCACGATTGAATGCTTGATCACCATTTTAATCTAAACAATTGATTTCAAAACCGAGAGGGGCGAAATTGGTAGAACTTGGCTCGTTTAGAGTAAACATGTTCGGAAGCGTATTGTCTATGTGTTAATTGTCTCGTTAATTTACTCATTCATGTTTTTCCGTATATTACGAGAGTTAGTATGGTAAAACCACTAAATGAATTAGTTAATCGAGCCTTTTAACCGCGTAATTGATCACCGTCAAATTTATGTAAAACCGAAGACAATTGTCCCCGATACCCTAATCATTTACATTTCTTGGAATTATTTTCATCATTTTAGTCCATTTATATCTTGTAAATTGCATTTCTAAGTCGTGACATTTAAATTGCTTAATTTGAGAATTTTTAGTCGATAATCAAATCCCAACAAATCGAATTAGAGTGTTTAGGAATATTTTCGTTTTTGTGATCAAATAAACGTACAAAATAGTCCGGCTAACCTTCCTTGAGAACACGACCCGGTGTTCGGATCTTTTGATTCTACTTCGGTAAAATAAAAATACAACAACGCCGTTTATGAAGGACACATCACCCAACTGGAAAAAGCTCTAAAAGACTGCACAGAACAACTGAATTTCGTCCGGAAAGAACAGGAGACAAGAGTCCACAGCGCCATAATGAAGACATCACACCAACACGAAAAATCAAAGACAGAAGAAGAAAAACTATCCGAAGCCTGTAAGAAAATCGCCAGATTAGAAACCGACAACTCCCAGTTCAAAAAATCCCTCCTGAAAAAGGATCGAGCAGTCGAGGAGCTAAACAGGTACAAATCACAGGTGGAAGCCGAGCTAAACTCACTCATCCAAAGATTAGAGTCGACTCAGAAGGAAAATTCCTCCCTCAAATACGAAATCCGGGTTCTCGAGAAAGAACTCGAAATTCGGCACGAAGAGAGAGAATTCGATCTCCGAACTATCGATGCTGCCCAAAAGAAGCAAATCGAGAGCCTCGAAAAAATCTCGAGACTCGAATCTAAATGTCAGAAGCTCCGCTCACTCGTTCAGAAACGCTTGTTGGGCCCCACTGCTTTCGCGAGGATGAAGAACGAAATCGAGGGGCTTGAAAAGAACTCGCCTGAGAAATCGAGACGAAGACGGTTGAATCAAAGATTTGTTGGATCGACGGATTTCCGCGCTGACGTGGCGGGTGACGGGTTGACTAAAAGGGTTGACTTTTTGAGCGAGCAGTTGCAGAGGATGGAGGAAGAGAACACGAGGCTAAAATGTGCGCTCGAGGGGAAATTGAGTGTGGACGAATTATATAAAGGTCAGAAAACAATTGACGCGAGTCTGTCTGAGTTGGGCAGTGATGAGAAAGCTAGCTTTGCTGGGTCATGGGCATCTGCCTTGATAAACGAGCTTGAGAATTTCAAGAATGAGAAGAAATTGAACACTTACATGGGAACTCCAGACATGAAACTCATGGATGACTTTGCAGAGATGGAAAAGCTGGCACATTCACCTGCAGTAAAAGATGGAAAAATTAGTTTCTTAAATTCAAAAGCATGTGGTAAAGGAAATGAAAATGAAAATTGTTCGACTGGAAAAAAGAGTGCGAGTGAGTTCAACATGAGTGTACCGTTGAAAAAAATCATTGAGCTTCTTGAAGGAATAAATGTAGTACCACAAGATGATATTGGTAAGATTTTGCTGAGTAAGGACTTGGCAATCCAAATGATTCGAGTGTTCAAATGTGAAAGTGGGGAAGTAACAGCTGTTTTGAGACGGTTTGTTCAAATTTGCGATGAATTGTTGGGTGGAGAAGCTGATATTGAACAGTTTGTTCAATTGGTAGCCTCTAATTTGGAGTGGTTTATGAGCCACTGCTTTGAGCTTCGAGATGTCATGAGCATGAGCGATTACGGTGGATCGGGAAGACAATCTGCAGAAACTAGTGACCTGTGTATTGTAACAAACGAGGCAAAAACATTGAACTTACAACCAGCAAATAAGAAATTATCGATCAAAGGTCATGAAGAGCAGCAAATTAAGAAGGTTGAGACTTTCGGAATTCAACTTAAAGACTCGAACGGCATAATCAAGCATTCACAGTCAGAGAAGCCTACTAAGAGGGAGTCTGTAGATAATAGTTCCGAAGATCAGACTGAAGAACAGAAGATAATGAAACAAGACAGTCAGAGTCAGACACAGATTGTGAAAACAAACTTTGAATACAACAAACCTTGCGAAGAGATTTCATGTGGAGAAAATGATCTCGAAAATACTAGAAAGTCTTTCAAAGATCTGGAAGAAACATGCCATGACCTGAAAAAACAGCTAGATGGGTATGTTTTAATTCTAAAAGTTCGTTTGGAATCAAATTCTTCTTTTGATTTTTCGTTCTCTGACTGTATGTAACTCAGGGAGAGAAGCAAAGAAGTCACAAATGACAAAAGTCAACTTCAAAATGTAAGTTTGAAACATTCGAATGTTGCATTGCATTCTGTCAGGGTTTTGCCTAAGTAGAATTTGCAGCCTCTAAACTTGTACTGAAATTTTACTTTGTAGGATGTGGAAATTACTTCGGCTTCAGATAAATTGGCCGAGTGGCAAGAAACCCTACGAAATCTGGGGAAGCAATTAAAGGCATTGGCTTCCCCTAAAGATGCAGACTTTTTTGAAAAGGTTTTATCAACACCGGCTGATCTTGTTATTACCAGCATGTCAACTCCTAAAGGAAATGGAAACCAATGACTGTCCCTACTAGATAAGATGTTAGCAGAAGACAATAATGTTAAAATCGGTATCTCACCCAAAACGGTAGATGCCATTGAGAATGGACACGATAATTCTGCTTTTAGCAACAATGCAACATCAGAGACTGGGAGCAACTTTACCTATCTAAATGAAATTGGTCATGATGCAGACAGAAATGCAATTGTTCACAAGGCTATTGTCCCTCGTAGGAAAAAAGACAGCAAGAGTTTTCTAAAGAAGTTAATCTGGTGGAAAAAGAGAAGTAATGGCAAGAAGACACCTTTCCCATGAGGTAGAAGAGGGTTGGTGGATACAAACTTTATAGTTACTGCTGTCTGTGTTGCTCATCTGAAATATTGTTGTCTAATATGTGCATACTGTACAGAGAGGAACGAAGGAGATAAATAAACAACCATATCGTGTTGTGCATCTGTATAAAACGAAGAAAAACGGAATAGAATCAGAGCAACAAAAACGTTACAAAATCCTGAAATTAATCAGAAATTGTCGATTTCATTCCAACAACTACTAGAAATGCCATCGCAAAGAAATACTTGTCGCATGTATCTTCTAAAATACATGTTCATGAAAGGCTTTGCTGGATCAATATTAGCCAATTGAAACACGGTACAAGGATTTCTGATGTAATCGCAATATAAAATGGCAGGGCCTCCCACATCAGTTCGATAGGAATATCCCAGTGAGTTGGGGAAAACCCGTATTATCAGAAATGTGATAGAAGCAACACCTGTACACATTACACATAAATGAATCATGGAACAATTTTCTTTTTATTGGTATAAGTGTCTTTAGTAATCAAGAAGCCATATGGAATAAAATCCAATTTTGGCAGAAATAATTATTTTCATTTTTGTGATTTAAATGCTCTCTTAAGCATAAGTCGCAGTAGGCACTGCTTGAACAGAAATTGAATGCATAAAAGCACAAATGCATAGATTTCATGCTCAAATCTAATACTAGTCTCGGTAAAGAACAAATTTCGCAATATCATGAAGCCCAGCCTCGCTGTAACAGTCAGCAACCCTCTCTACACATGCATCCCATGTCCCTTCAACAGAAGCTAAATCCAATAAAAAGGCAGCTTCGTCTAGTGCAATCTGATAATGGATTGTTAGATGAATAAGAGAGCGAAACAGAAAAACAGAATTCAATAGAATCTTGATCAGCAAGATTCAACCTGAGCAGGTTCTTTTCCCTTTTTCAGATCTTCTTGCCTTCCCTCATCTGTCACTTTCTCTTGGATGAACTCAATTTGCTCGTCCTCCCATTGAGCCATACCAGCAACTTCCTGACAAGCATAAATTGAGAAAAAGTTACACAAGATATGAGGAGGTTGAAAAGAGAAATTAGCACAAGTTGAGAAGATTAATCAACAATTTCTACCTGATACTCACATCCCAATGTCCACCAAGGTGATTTCAAAGCCACCCTTGCAGAATCTTTGGCTTCTACATTTCGTCCAACCCTACTCGAGGAAAACAGAAGAAGAGAATACGGATAAAGGAACATAATGTACGATAAAGGAACATATGTACGAACTTCAACAAAACTTCTGCGTTAAAGACAAAAGGACGCCCAAATCCTGGAAAGTGCTCCCTCTTAGTGTAGTATTCCCCGGTCACCATAGCTGAAACCTTACAGCAGCATGCATGTATCACCAAAAAAGTAATCAAGGCCACTTTACTCATAATTGCTGCTAGGTCAAAATCTTACATGGTCTCCTTTGTCAAAATGCTGCTTAACTTTGCGTTCTAGTATGTCTGGAAACAAACCCACCTGGAAAAATAATTAATGCTTGGTTAAAATAAGCTAAAGTTGGCAGTTCGAAAAGCTTGCAGCACCACCTTCTTCAAAAGGTAGCTCTCTATGCTTGACAACTGAGATGCAACAAAATCACCCTTCTCATAGAACTTAATCGCAGCAGGAAATGAAACATGAAACAGCTCATCATTTCTTTCTTTAGAGTTCTTGACATCTTCTTCTACTAATATTCTGTTGATATACTGCTCGACCTGTTTTCAGGAAAAATGACAAGGTAATGTTCATATCCACACACCCTTCTACGTGCAAAAATGGGAATTGCAACCACAGCTCGTCGCCAGGAAGTGCAAATGCAGTAAACAATATGCAGCTGTGGTTAATGAACAAATGCAGATCACTCACATTCTTAGCCAAAAGCCACACTCCATACTTGCGAACCTCTACTACGGGCATCTCCATCCTGTGGACATTAAGGAGAGAAATTAAGTAACTACATATGCACATTGAACTTTGCCTATTACATTCATTCAAAACCACATTACCCAGTGGGAGCAGTTGGCCATCTTAACAATGCAGTTACTGAACCTATCACCAGTAACATAAGATGAACGTCATTAGCAATTTAACTTACTGTAGACCCTCGGTTATAGAAAAATGGACCGCACACCTGAATTATTCTTGGATAGAGGGACAACAAGAGGAAGCAACCCTTGCTTGGCTCCAGGAGAAATAATCTGTTCGCCTGTCATAGTGTAAGATCGAAAATTACTCTCCAATGCAATGAAATTGAAAAGCCATCAAAATACAATCGGCACATTCCACATTAGCAGAAGTTTGCAACATCTAAACCAAATCCTCCACCTTTTAATTAACCAACAGAGACTAGAGACCAGAAGATATTGCAGCAGATCAATAATTTGTCTTATCACTTTGTATTCTAGATTTTATAGAAAATTGAACATTAAAAGCAATTAACATAATAAATAGCATCCAGCACATAAAATATCCTTAAATTTTTTATTTGCAGAATGCAAGTGCAGCTGAAACAGTTATAAGCCGGTAACAGTAAATACCTCTAAGCTGAAGCACTTTGAGAAGATGATTCAAATGCTCCGGCGGCCGCGTGGCGGCCACTTTATTGATAAAAGATGAGTGTTCTTCCATTCAAACAATCCAAATATTAACATTAGTGGGTGCATATTCGCGGGTGAATCCCACAATTATATATCCTATTCGTGAGTGCTCAAAAAATGATGGAAGCTAAAATACCAGGAAAAGATGAAGAGTAGCACCGGATAGAGATTCGTCGACGCCTGAAGAGAGCCACGGGAAACGCGGCGGCGCGTGGAACTCCAAACACAACTCCACCACCGGCTTTCATATCCGTTTGCCAAGCTGGCTGGGTACGGTTTGTTGGTATTGTTCTGCGGAGAAAATTGGAGAGGAGAAGTCGATATTTTTTTGGCCGATTGCGTCGGTTAAGTGGTTTGGGCCTTGTTTGTTGTGGATATATTGGGCTCTGCAGATGGGCCAGTTTATTCCTTTCATGATGCAATTCTCATTCTTATTGGTTAAAGGCATGTGGGTAAATAATTCTTATTGGTTAAAGGCATGTGGGTAAATGACATGTGTTTTTNCTATCGCCGGCCGGTCCATGTTAGAATTTTTATTTCAAGCGAAAAAAATATTTTTTTGTAATAAAAAAATAATGAAGGAAGTAATTTATTGAAACCATAAACAAAAGATGTCACTAAATATACATCAAACCCCTAAATTAAAGTAATAAACAAATGGCCAAGAATGAAGTAATAACTCGTTAAAAAGATTTTAGTTTTATACCTGATATTTTTTTTTGTATCATCTCTAGCAATATAAATATTTTTTTCTTCGATAGAATTATACATATAAAAAGAAAATAACATCAATCATAGTCGATTCCTTATTTTTTCAATTCCATTCCAACCCATCATTTAGGATCTAAAATCATAGTCATGCGTTCAATGATAAACACTTGCTGAAAATTTGAATATATAAGATAATCATAATATATTTTGTTTCAATACAAAACATCGATGTAGTAGCCCTATCCGATTCATTCTCCTATGCCTACACAGATCGATTTTGAGCAACAATCCAAACAAATTAATTTATAACATCAATTAACCCTCACAGGCCAACATAAAATAGTACTCAAAAAGGTTAATTTAAAAAAATAGTAAATGATGGGTTAAATTTAATATAAAATAGTACTCAAAAAGGTTAAATTTAACAAAATAACCAATCATAATGAAATAAAAACTGATGTAAATATGAAATAATAAGAACAAAAGATTTTTTTATGCTTCTGATCCTATTGCTGTTTGTAGGACTGAAACAAAACAATAAGGAAAGTGGTTCCGAGGAACAATACACTAATCTAGTAGCAACAAACAAAGTAGATTTTTCTTTTATTATTTCTTATAGAATCCAAAGTTCCTTAAACACCAGTCTGAAACTTCAAACTTAAAAAGTACAACCTTAACCTACAAAATAGTTAGTAAATATCACTGTTCATTATAAGCAAAGCACATAAATAAGATAAGTGAGAAAAAAAATTATGTAGATAAGTGAGAAAAAAATTATTTGATTGTCCCAAATATAATCTAAAGAGCCCTAGTACCAGTTACGGTGTACCTAATAATATCATTTCATGTATAATTATGAAAATATTTTAATGCGTTAATATTTTCACACACAAACATACAGACAATGAAAGAAATATTGTGTGAATAACAAGAAGGTTATACATAGTCCATTCTATCCAATTTGCAATTGTTCAGCCGAAATATAACACGCAGCAAATCCATGTACACCTTTAAACTTCAGCAAAGCAAGAAAAATTATTATAAAATGAAATTACTATTAGTAAATACAACAAAACAAAGTTTATATTATTATGTTGCATACAAAAAACAATCCTACATGCAGCCGGGCAAAAAACAAACAAATAAGTATACTTTCATTATATTCATAAGTAGCAGAACACCATAAATATATAAAATTTCAGTTTTGGCTAAGTACTTTGTAGTCAAACAATATATATCAAGTTTTGCTTTAAAAGGCAAACACATTAACTCACTAAATACCCAAAAGACAAAAAAAAATAAGAAAGAGGTCATTCTCGCACTCTCGAAGCCATTTCAGAAAACACGAAAACCTAAAAAAAAAAGAAAAATAATAATAATAAGGCAGAAAATTTTGAACCTAAATGCAAAAAGATTAAAAATTTCTTACCTAATTTGATCCATAGCCGCATACAAAGAGGAATCGTAGATAGAATTTGAGAGTATGTGAAAGGGCTGTCAAAATTGGCGATGAAATTAGATCTGAGTTGTGAACGCCCGACTGGGTTTATTTTCTTTTTGTGTGAAATGGCGTCGTATGAGTGCAGTCGAACTCAGCCCGACCCAAATTGTGAAGCCCTCTCCTCCGCAGAAGGAATCGCCCAAAGCACCACAAAGGGCCTGCGATGGAAGAGAGGGGGAGACGATGATGCAGCGGTTGTACGACTGAAGGATGACGGAGTAACGGCTCTCCTTCACGCCTCACAAACGATCGATTGAAGGTCAAAGAGAGATTTGCATCGCGAAGAACAAAGAGTGAGAAACATAGGAGAAAGAGAGTTCAGCGTGAGGGCCAGAATGAGAGGAGAGAGCATTTAAAGTCTTAGACGAACGGTAAAATTGAATCCCTAAAATCCAACGGCTCAGAAAAGAACTCGCCAAAACGGTGTCATTTTGATCAGGACAAATAAAATATAGTCACAATCAGGGGCGTAGCTACTTGAGAACCAGAGTGGGCCTAGGCCCACACTCAAAAATACAAAGTGAACATAAAATTCTCAAGGGTCCTAGTAACTTGAGTAAAATAAGTTTATTTCAAAAACATGGTAAGAAAAGTAGATTTAGGAAGAAAAGGGAAAAAAATATATATATATAATAAAAATAAGTTGAAAATATATTTCTTTTTTCAATAATTCTTGAAAATTAATGGAATATAACTCTTATTTTATACTTCACTTCATTTATTGATTGGTAATTTTACTAATTTTAATTTTTCCAATATTATATGCTATTCAATTAATTTGTTTGTAATTAATATCTGATGATTAGTCCCTTTGATTGTTTTTCTTCTATTAGGTCAACAAATATGGTTTGAATATTGTATTTATTGTTGTTTTTAAATCTAAGAGAAATTTGTAATAGATATTTATTAATGTATAGGTGTTAAAATAGTAAGATATGTTTAATTTGAATGTATAACTATTTTTTTTAAAACTTTCATAGAGCGGATGAATAAAACCTTTAAAATGGCCATATCGAGAAAATGTGAAATTATTATTGTCTTGAAAATTTTATGTATTTTCTTTTTATTTTTTACTTAAAATATTATTTTTATTTCTTTTTGTCTTTGATTTTTACTTATAAAAGATAATGTTACGTTACTTTAAAAATTTTAGGCCCCTACTCATATAGATTGCTAGATTCGCCCCTGGTCAGAATAACACAAAATATTTAGGTTAAAGAACATGTTCCATAATTTTCAAAGAAGCTTGCAAACGTAAGCATAGAACAAAAAACAAACACAAAAAATTCGAATAAAAAATCCAAAATAATAATAATAAAATGAATAAAAAAGAACTAACCTACATGCAAACACAAATATCATTTTAAAAAAAATAATGGCATGTCATACATTTTAAACAAACAATTTGGCACCTGAGAACTTAGGTAAATCGGATCCATCAAATTGTATGGTATTATCAGCGTCTCTTGCCCAAATCCAAATCCCAATAATTAACTGGAAAAACCAACACGCAAGAAAAGCCTTCATATAAAACCAAACAAATAAGATTGTTATTTTCATGGGAAAATTAACTTTTAAAACAAACAACCTAGTCTTATGAGCAAGAAATGCAATAACAATTGAAAAATACAACAATACATCTAAAGTATTAGGAGCGCTTCACCAACATAAGAAAATTGATATATTGCATCTCAAAGAAGTTAGGTGATTACAAAAAATAGCTACACTGGAGAAGTTTACACAAATTTTACACGTGATGGAAAAGGATGGAGATGCAAAAAATCTTATTAATAGCTCATTGCATGGGATAGATCTTAAACGTAATTAAGTTCAATTTAGAAGTTACATTTGTGAATTAAGATTTCATCACTCTTTATAATTGGTATTAGAATTTGCTGGTGCAATTGGAACAAAACGTTAAGAACTAACAACGTATTTGACAAAGAAATCTGTAAGCTCCTATGGAGAGGAGCATCCTTCGAAATAAACTTTCTTAATCTCTAGAAACAATCTTCAGTATGCTCAAAGTAAAAGACCATATTTAATTTAAAAGCATGAACTAACAGCCCAAGCAGGAAAAGATAACCTAAATTCATTTTCATTCCCTCAAAGTATGCTCAAAGTAAAAGACCATATTTAATTTAAAAGCATGAACTAACAGCCCAAGCAGGAAAAGATAACCTAAATTCATTTTCATTCCTCAAATGATTACTTAGTTTTACAAAACTGAGAGAGAAAAATAATACCAAATACATAGATTTAGATATCAGTTTTAACTTTTTTTGGAGTTAATATGAGAGAGATTAGACTCCATAAGCAACACACATATTATGGAAATTTTTAATAAATTTACCAAAATCTGACTGAAGAGACCTTAAAGAGATAACTCGTGAAATCAACTGCAAAAGCAAATGTCATTGTAAAAAAAAAAAGAGAGATGAGATTAACAGACGCTAATAATCCAGCAGTTGACAACATCAAAGTCTTTGACCAAGGAATGTTTCACCATCAAGCAAAAAGGGTGATGAAGATAGTTTACCCAGCTTCAATAACAAGGACTTTCTTCAATTGGTCCACTCAAGACCTCAAGGTTCTCTTCTTTGGCAACAAATAACCTGATTCCATTTGGGAAATCATGTCTTTTGCAATAGCAAAGCCTCAACATTACAGTAAATCAAAAGAAATTAATAGCTTGGACAATAAATAAAAGAAAACACTAAACTAAGCATTAATCTAACCATATATAAACACAAGCATACTATGGATGATAAGAAAACGTTAGAAATATGGTACTCGCTACCACAGAAAACACAATCATCAAAGAACAACAACAGCAATCACGATATATGCAGGCTTACACAAGCACAAACAGAGCCTAGAGGCCAGAAGATATTGCAGCAGCAAATCAATAATTTGTTCTATCACATCGTAGATCACAAAATATTACAACTTTTATAAATAAAAAAAATTAAAAAATGAACTTTAAAAGCAATTAACATAATAAATATAAATAGCATCCAACATCTAAAATTCTATAGGTACTGTATTTGCAGAAAATACATGTGCAACTGAAACAATATCGGGTAATAGCAAAGTACCTTTAAGCTGAAGAACATTGAGAATATGACTCAAATGCTCGAGCGGCCGTGTGGCGGCCACATGATTGATAAACGATGAGTGTTCTTCCATTCAAACAACTCAAATATTAACATTAGTGCGTGTGAATCCACAGTTATATATCCAATTTGTAATTCGTATGTGCTAAAAAAGTACGGTACCTAAAATACCAGAAAAAGATGAAGAGTAGCAGCGGAAACTCTCTTCCGGGCTCGTCAGCCCGTCAAGTTTTGTAGAAGGCGCTTCCCGTCATATGTGCCTCTCGGACAGCTCTCGAATAACTCCGGGATGAATCGAATGCTCCCTTTAAGCACCCGATTAAAGCATAAATCAACCAAAAAGGAAATTTCAGTCAATAGAAGCAAAATAGATGGGAAATTAAATCAGAACAAATGCTGGAATAAAAGATAACGGACGAAAGTGTTGAAACCCCCTTTCAATTGCTGGAATATGCCCGTAAAACGAAGACACGAAGTCTCTCCGCTCGTCCTTCTTTCCAGTACCCTCAGTGAGTCTCGGCTCTGTGGTGGTGAAGACCGGCGACCACAGTTCGTTGGCTACATTCTTCACGCCTCACAAACAATCGACCGAAGGTTTATCTGTGTATCGTGAAAAACAGAGAAGGAGAAACATAGGGAGAGAGCGTTTAGTCCGCAAGAATGAGAGAGGAGATAATTTAAAGCGTTTTTGATTCCTAAAATCAACGGTTCAGAAACTTCTTCATAAAACGATGTCGTTTTTATATTGAGCGACGTGGCCTTCTAATATTAAAGGAGACACGTGTCAAGAAAAGGGGACATATGCTTCCTTTTTGTAAATAAGAGTATAGATAGATAGATAGATATAGATAGATAGATAAATAGATACAGCCCGTCATAACTTTTCCATGTAACAAGGATTTGACTCTGTCTTTGTTATATGGTTTGGCTAGATCGCCATAGTTCCAATCTATATCAGCCGACTTTCTTTTAAGTTGCGAATCATTTCTCAGCCTCAATAGATGTCCGAATCACATGGAATACTTTTTGATGCCGAACTACTAGCGTTACCATTGAAAAAACTTAACAACAAAATAATGAAATAATACATAACCAAGGTTGTTGCAAGAAAATAATGAACATAAGTTTATACTATTTTTTTTTCTTTTTTCGAACGTTAAATTGTTACTAAGTTATTCTATTTGGAATTTATCGAACACATTGTCTACATTCTTATGTTTAACAATGACACACCATAATAGCATTATAGCAACCAAACAACACCACATTTCAGCAATTTCACACAATAAGATGCCAATAAATTTCATTAAATCCTAAAATTAAAAAAATCTAATTACATAATGTACAACTAAGTGAACTAACATAATGTCTAAAAATACGATATAAAAAAGTACTTGACTGAGTAGTTACTAAAGGGAGGGTCGAGTTCAGGTCCGACAGCGAGTCATGTCGGCGCGAGTCAGGTCGACTGCTTGAAACTTAAGAAGAAGGGCTGCGGTCGAGTTTTGTTTCTGAGTTCCTGTCCAAAAATGAAAAATTCCACACATTCCGTTTTTTGTTTCTTTTTATTTTTTATTTTTTTAAACTTTTGAACTAATACAAAACGACGTCATTTTGTCTTAGATACATACCGACGTCGTATTGTAATTAATAATAAATAAAATCATCCTGTGAAAATGGCGAAACGCCGAGCCCTGCCTGCTGCTGCCTAGTCTCGCCCAGCCGCCGAGAGCCACCTAGGCGGCGTCGAGCCCACCTGACCGATTTTTACGGTCGATTCGCCCAAATCGTATGCGGCGTTTCCGCGTCTAGGCCGATTTTCTGAACACTGCTCAAATAATTTTAATTAATCATTAATTTATGTCATCTCTCTCTCACTTTTACATCACACTAATTTTATTTATTTTAATATTAAATAAAAATCACACTAATAGCTAAATAACAAAAATTAACCCTAACTATTATTAACAAAAAAAACTCGTATCCAAGCAACACTAGTTGCCCTACAAAAATCACACATGTAGAATAGTGTACTTGCCGATCACCGACCCGATCCAACGAGGTCGCTGTAATGGCGATTTGTGGCTCGCTGTGCCCCTTCCCCACTCCTCTCTCTTCCCCTCGGAAGCCCCATCTCTCTAATCCTACATTGCCCCATCCCACCAGAGTTCGTTCCAAAAATGGCGGCCACTTGACGGCTGGCGAGGACCTGCCGCTGGACTACGAGAGTTGGCTCCCGAAACGCGACCTCAAAAACCGCAGGCGGGCGGGGATCCTCCTCCACCCGACGTCCTTCCCTGGGCCCTATGGCGTCGGCGATCTTGGTCCCCAGGCCTATCGGTTTCTCGACTGGCTTCATGACGCCGGCTGCTCCCTTTGGCAGGTTCGATGCTTGGGTTAATCAAGTGTCTTTGTTGTACATTTTGAACTTTGTGATCTCTGAAGTCTGTGTACTACTTGTTGTGAGAATGATTCTCGTACGCAATTTGTCCCTTTATATTTGCTTTCTCTTTGATTGATTACTTATCTGTGAAGCTTTTCTTTGTTTAGTGTACTTACATTGCACCCGTACTTAATCTGTTGGATTCCATGTCATTGCGGCACCTTTACTGAATTTCAGGTCGCGCTGAAGCATATCAGTTGGAAAGACTACTAATTTTTTCTTCTCTTTTTCCTTTCTTTATCTATATATATGTATATGTAAATATTTTTTTGGGTAAAGCTGAATATTAATGTTAAACAGATTACTTGGTTGCCAAAGTCGAACCTTTATGTTACTTTAAATTATAACCTTTTTACTACCATAAGTTATACAAAACCGTGGAGTTTAAGCAGTTATTTAACTTGAAGGAGCTCAAGTGTCCTGTGGAGTGTATTTATAAATCATCAATTTGATCAGTTTATGATAAAGAATTGATGTTTTTGCAGGTTCTTCCTCTTGTTCCTCCTGGGAGGAGGGCTGGTGAGGAGGGATCTCCCTACTCTGGACAGGTTGCTTTATTCTTTTCACGTCAATTTTATAGTTAGTTTGTTCCCGTTAGAATATTTGATTGAATCATATTTGAACCTTAAGGGGTAAAAGGTAAATAAGAAAGATACCAGTGAGAAAATTTAGATAGAATGTCAATTTGTGTTCTTCATACTAGTAACTTTGGTGGTTGCACTATTTCAGGATGCTAATTGTGGAAATACACTTTTGATTTCTCTCGAGGAACTTGTTGAAGATGGTCTGCTTTCTACGGAAGAGCTTCCAAAACCAGTGTAAGGAAACAGGCTGTGTTTGAGTGCATTACAGAGCATGAAGGTTAATGTAAAATTCATGCTTATAATATCATATTGCCATAATGCTTGCAGAGATATGGACCGTGTAAATTTCACAGCTGTTGCAGATGTCAAGGATCCATTGGTAGCTGAGGCAAGTATCATCATCATCATTCAGTTACTAATATGTGAAGATGCTTAGAATTATTTCTCTATGCTTATCCATTAACAATTCCAGTGATATTTCATGTTAACGTGTGCCTGAAAATTGATGTATCCTTTCATGAAATTCTGTTATATAAATGATTCTAATGACAAATGACCGAATAACTGAATGGAATCAACAATCTCATATCTTGACCGGCAGCATCTAATAAGTACACCAATGGTTCGTATACAAAGGAATTAAAGGAGTTTACTGTATTTGTTGTAGAGATGGGCTTCTTATTCACATAGTATGTAATTATTTTACCTTTTCATTTGTAGATAACTCCTTCAGAATTTATTAAGTTTTAGGTATGATAGATACCCTTACAGTAATGATTAAATTCTGTGACAAAAATGATTGGGTTATTCTTTCAAATCCAGTGTTGGGCTTAATACAGATTTGGATCATGACAAGTGCAAGATTCAAACTGTCATTTTAACTTTTTCTGTTAAGTATTTGAATAACAGATGCTTTGACCATGTTGTAAGATAACTTCTGTCGATTGTTGGTCTAGGCTGCAAAGAGGCTTATTCTAAGTGAGGGTGAGCTCAAGGATCAGTTTCAAGCGTTCCGTAAGAATCCAAATATTGCAGGTGAGATGTTTATGTTTCATTTCCTAACTAGTATACTCATCCTATAAAATTATTAACAGAATCTCTTCAAGAGGTTCTCAGTGGTAAATGACTAGGTTGTAAATGGCCTGATTCCAATATTTATTTGCCTAAGCTTTGAATTTATTCGTTCAAATATCTGGATGACCTGGTCGATTCCACAATAGATTTTTCATGATCTTGCTACTCTGCCGCTTGACGACGAATATTCTTAATGCACCTTACATAAGGTTATTTAGAACACAGATGTTATTACATGTAACACTCTAGAATTATATTTTCAAATGTATATTCATAAAGAAGTTCCTCCTGGAAGTCATTATTCATAAATTAACTTTACTAATCAAAATAAGCAAAACAGCAAAAGTGTAAAATGCCAAAATAATATTTTTAGTAAATGGCAACAAAAGAGTCACTTAGTGGGCTAAATCAAATTTAAAGGAGTAAAACACACTTGAAGAGAACTGAAACGGAGCATAAAAAATTAGTTAGTGTATGATTTCATCCACTAAAACTTGAAATAAATATTAAATTAGCTTTTAAATACAAATATTATTAATATGCATTTAATGATTCGGGGCAAGCGAAAAGCAAATTGGGGACTTAATGACCCATATAAACATAATGTAAAATTCGTTCACATGAAACACATGAGGCAGTTTCAGGTAGCTCTTTTGACAGAGTACTCCCTGCTTTATGCTGATTGTTTCCATACAGAAGGCTGCAGTTCTAGTCTTTTCCTTTGACATAGCAAAGCACCATGCTATACAATTGCATTTAAACGTTATGTAAAGACTAACATATAGGGACAAATATTTAAGAAGTAGAATCACAACCTTGTAATGCAAGTCTCCTGACAATTGCGCATCTCTTATAGAAATGAAAATTTAATTATGTTGCAGATTACTTTTGTTTTCTTTCTTCTCATCTCTTTCTGGACATATGACCTTCTGCCCCCTGCCCCCGGCTCCACTTTCTCTTTTTTATTTATTTTACACTTCTGAACTCTTCCCACATTTCTGTTTGAACACTTGTTAAAATGAGCCCCAACCACACAGTTGTATGTAAACTTCAAGAAAAACCCTTTTTACACATACTATTTACTGAATTTTGTTGGAAATACACCTTTTGTTCTGTCAGCATAAACACATGATGCTTAGGACAACACCTCGTACATGTCGTATTTATGCAGTTCATGTAAGAAAGCCTATCCAGTGCTGTAAACTATAAACTCCATTGTATAGGTTGGCTTGAAGATGCAGCTTATTTTGCTGCCATTGATGACACGCTGAGTACATTTAGTTGGTATGAGTGGCCTGAACCTTTGAAAAATTGCCATCTTGCTGCTCTGGAAGAAATTTATCATAGTAAAATGGAATTTGTAAGATCTATTGACCCTTTTCCCTGTTTTTAGAGTTACTCTCCGACCTTCTGTTGTTGGATTCTGGAAGATCTTATGATTGTAAAATTACTTTCACCCACAGATAGATGTTTTCACTGCTCAGCAATTCTTGTTCCAAAGGCAATGGCAGAAAGTTCGTGATTATGCCCGAACAAAGGGAATAAGTATAATGGGAGATATGCCTATTTATGTTGGCTATCACTCTGCTGATGTGTGGGCTAATAAGAAACAATTTTTGCTGGTGGGTTTCTTCCTATTATCAAATGCTTCTTTTGCTTATAGTTTTACTCAGTTTACACTTCATTGATGTTGCAGAATAGTAGCGGTTTTCCTCATCTAGTTAGTGGAGTCCCTCCCGATGCCTTCAGTGAAACTGGGCAGCTGTGGAACAGGTTAAATTTATTGTAGTGATCAATCACGCATGATTAATCCTCCCTTCAGTGCTTTGTTCACATTTATTGCTATTAAATCAAATAAACTCAACGTGTTTAAACAATGTGGAGAGAATTTTAACTTTTAAAGAAAATTTCCAACTTACAGCTATTTGGTTTTCTCAAACCAGCATCTTTACATGATTTGAGGATCGGAATTTGGATTTTTCGCTCTTATAAGAATTTATGTGGCGTAATCTGATATATAGCCTCTCCAAGTTACACAAGTGAGTGTGAGACAATCTTATGGATAATGCAAATTATGATAGTGAAGCATACTGGCCAAAAAGTAGCCATATATATTTAGGATACAGAAATCCTGTGACTGGCATAGTAGATAATTATATTTGTCCAACTTTAATTTAAAGTTATTCTGATTGATTAGGTAAAAATGAAAAGAAATATTGTTTCACGTAGATTAGTAGAGATGCTGAAATATTATAACTGAATGTGAAGACCATTTAGTAAGTTGTCTTGTTCCCTGTATGATATGTTGACTGAGCCTTTTGTTCCAAGAATAGCCCTTTATATGATTGGAAGGCCATGGAGAAAGATGGATTTTCTTGGTGGATACAACGTCTAAAACGTGCACAAAATTTATTTGACGAATTCCGGATTGATCACTTTAGAGGATTTGCTGGATTTTGGGCCGTTCCTTCTGGTAAGATGACCTTATATTAGACATTCTTATATGATTTTTATCTTTCTTTCTTATTCTCATCTTTATTTTATTTATTGGTGAACGATAATTTTTTTTGTGAATCTTATGTGCAGAAGCAAAAGTGGCAGTTGTAGGGCGATGGAAAGTAAGATTTATCTTGTATAGTTTTTGGCTATATAATTGACAAACAATTTCCAGAGGATTACTAAATGATGCTTTGATGGACAGTAGGTGGGGCCTGGAAAGTCTCTTTTTGATGCAATATTTAGAGCTGTTGGAGAGATCAATATCATAGCAGAAGATTTGGTACGTTCATTTAGATAACATCGTCGAAAGTTTAGAGTTTGGAAGGAAAACATTTTTTAGTGATAATGTATAGTAAGATAAGCCCTCTAGTAAGTATTTTGAAATATAACCTCAACTTCATTCATAATTTTTGTTGCCTGTTTGTACTGGACCTATAAGCAAAGGAAATAATCTTGACATTTCTCATCTGAAACTTTTGGCCTCATGTGATGCATTATTTTATGAGGGCAATCTAGTCCTGACTTTTAATCAGGTAGTCATCTCCTAATTTCTCACATTGTTTATACTGCTAAAACAGGGAGTAATAACAGAAGACGTGGTACAGCTTCGGAGGTCCATTGGGGCACCTGGGATGGCAGTTCTCCAGTTTGGTAATTCATTGCTGCCTTCTTGTTATCTTTCTTTCATATAAATAAGAGTAATGCTATAGGTACATAATAATGTACATAAAGGTGTACATAACACTCACATTGAGTGGGTCCTACCAAAAATAAAAAAATTAAGTGGACCCCACTCCATGTGAGTGTTATGTACACCTCTATGTACATTTATTATGTACTTGTAGCATTTTTCTATAAAAATATATGTTCCTTTTACGTCTGTCTATGAGTAAGCGAGCTTCTGAGCATCTACAAAGATTTCTCAATCTCTCTTCATTGCTGTTTTGGATTTTGTGCAGGCTTTGGTAGTGACGCAGAAAATCCACATTTGCCCCATAATCATGAGATGAATCAGGTGGTCTACACGGGAACTCATGACAATGACACGGTATTTCTTATGTGCTTTGACATTCTATGTTTATCTAGACATGTGTCAGTCCATCTACCCGACATCATTGTTAAAAGACTTAAAAGTGCGTCTGAGCTTACTTTTTTTTCGCCAAAAAAAAAAGAAAATATTTCTAATATTATAGCAACTTGTCATTATCATCATGATGTTGATATACTTTTGGTATCATTTCCTTTTTGTCTTATTTATTTGTTTTATTTGGTTGGTGGAAGTGAATGCTAATTGCTAATTTACCTATACTAACAAATTTGATTCTCAGATTCGAGGATGGTGGGACATATTGCCACAGGAAGAGAAATCTAATGTGAGTAATGATATAATCTACCTCTGACAGGAAGTTCTTGAAAGTAGGTAATACTGGAAGCTGAATTCTCTTCAACTAAAGCCTTGTCCTCATATACTCGGATTTTCTGTTTCAGGTGGTAAAATATATTGGTAACATTGTTGAGGATGATATATCGTGGGGCCTAATCCAGGCTGCCCTTTCTTCAGTAGCACAAACCACTATAATCCCCATGCAGGATGTACTTGCATTGGGAAGTTCAGCTAGAATGAATGTCCCCGCAACTCAGGTAAGATAGCTTTGCATGCATTTGCATATATGGTAATGTCAAGCAATGTAGCCATCTAATCTACTCGTTCTAAAAAAATTCTTTTAATTGTATATGCTATAAAAATGGAAAAAAAAAGAAGAAAAACTTGGTATATCAGAAGCAATAGGGTGACCTAATATGTGCTGGTCTTTACAGCTATGTCCTTTTCTCTTCCAATGTGAACTTTTGGGGTTGCAAAGTGGGTTTGTATTGAATCTTCAGAGAAAAGGCTTAAGTCTAATTACACGACTTTTGGGAGCCATGTCTTAGAAAATGGAATGCACATTTTTTCTTTTATGTACCTAAACTTACATAATTTCATTGTACGTTCTTGCAGTACGGAAACTGGAGTTGGAGAATACCCAAATCGACGTCATTTGACAGCTTAACCTCTGAAGCAAAGAAACTAAGAGATATGCTTGCTATGTATGGTCGGCTATAAAAGTTTGGGAAAATTAAGTGAATTCACTCAGATATTTACCATGCTGTTGGTCCTTAGGCCCGTCTAAAATAACAGTAACATATGAAACGATCAATGAATGGCATTCTTGTCCAGTGACGACTTAATAAGCTGTGAAAATTTAGTAATTTGATCAGAATCCAACTTCTTGGATGCCTTTGCATGGAATAAGAAATCATTAATATAAATTTATTGTATGTTATGTGATTTCTAGAGCTGTATAAGGATGAAGCTGTAGTAACCTGTTATTTGTGTTAGTCTGGTGGCTCCAGCTTTCAAGTGTTGTAATATTAAGATTATATATAAAAATACAGGCATATATAATAAGGCCCTAAACAATGTATTTGTTGGTACAAATTACCCTTGTGTATGGAAAGAGGTTCACATACACCCTTGATGTTTGCAATTTAAGATCTGCTGGTGGATTGTATTTGTATATCTTTCGCCATCTCAGCAGTTGGTGGTGGATTTATTATCCAACCCCGGACTAGGCTCTCATCTTTTTGTTTAGTTGTTGTTGTTGTCTTTTTTTTACTTGGTTGTTTTCGTTTGTTTAATTTTTTGTATCTTGGATGTTGGACTTGTGACTATTCAGCCCATTTAAGGCCTTTTTTTATATACAGGTTGACAATCTTGACTATTAACTNAAGGCGATATGTAAGATCTGTTGATGATCATTCAGCACCATGAAATTAGTTTCCTCTAGCTGCAATAATGTTAATTCACATTTGTGGAGAAAAAAAGTTAAAATTCTGGCTGCATCTACCACTCTTATCATATAAGAGATTGCATGCATGGTTTTTAAATAGAAAAGGAGTACGATTGTTTTCTTGCTGAATCTTTTTGTCGTGTCTCATTGTCAATTCATCTTGATTGTCCATGCGGCTAGTTTATATGTAAAGTATCTTTTTTTTTAAGAAAAAAAAAATAAAAAATTGTTGGAGCTATATTGATGTTATTGTTTCATGCAATTTTCCTCAATCTCGCAACTTAGAAATATTTGATTCTACTCCTAGCGTAGGCCTGGAAAATAGAGACTTTGCTGAACTATCTTGCGAATGTGGAGCTTCATTTCATGAAAAGTTTATATCTATAAATTTTAATGTCATAAATATTTATTATATAAATATATAATAACAATTTTTTATTCTTTATAATTTTTTTTTTTTAAAAAAGAAATGTAAAATAAATGGTTGTTGTGCCAACTAGGTTGACCCTACCAGATTAATGCTCGAGTTGACTAAGTCATAGCTGGGCTGACTGGGTTGACTGTAAAGCGAATCAACCCATCGGGCCGGAGCGAATCACAACACTATGTTTTAGATTGGGTAATGAGGAAATGATACAATGAAATTTTTTGGCTGAAAATGAGGACATATGATTATATTTGGAAGATGGAAAGCATTGCATTTGCTTTTTCCCATGGACTCTTAGTTCATATATCCAAGATGAATAATGTGTTATCCTCTAGATATGAGATACTAAATATTAAAATGTTCCGTCATGCTTGAAATCCTTCTTCATCAAGCAATACAATTTACAGTTGCAGTAGTAAGTGTGTGATTGGATATGGATTTAACTGGTTTTTGATTGATTTTTTTTTTAATCATGGTTAAATTTAAGAAAAGGTGGTATAGTTAGTAGTTAGTGAGAATATTTTAAGTTTAAATTAAAATATTACTTAAAATAAAATAATTAAAGTTAACTTGAGTTAAAAGTAGAAGAAAAATGACAGATAATTATGGTTATTTAAAATTATGTGAGTTGATGGATAGTAAATTAAAGTTGATGTGATGTATAAGAATGATTGTTTGATATTATTTAATTATATTAATAATATTGAGGATAATTGTGTTGGGTTAAAATTAAGTTAAATTTGAGTTTTGATTGATTTTTTCTCGTTGAGTTTATAACCGATCACACCATGCCTTGTGGCGTCATAAGGTCAAACACATGCTACTTGTTCCATTTGAATTTAAAAGTCAAGTCTTCACTTGTGAAAAATGATACAATAAACTCAAGACTTCACTAAATTAAAGAAAACAACAACACATGCTTTTNATGGGTTGGGAGTAGAGACAAAACCCATGTGGTCTTAGGGGAGCCTGAGCTTCTACCACTTAAAGTCACACTAGTTCACAACATGAATGCCTCTTAATCAATGCCACTAAAATGTTGATTAAAGACTATCATGTTGCTCTACCCCTTCCCCACCAAAGTGAGAAAAAAAAAGAAAAAAAAAAAGAACAAGGAAAATAACACAACACAAAAGGGAAAGCTAGTTAAAATGTGAAGACTTGTTTTCTTGTTCCTACATCCATATAGCATTTGCCTTCATGAGCAATGGCTTGAGCTTACCCTTGACATTGAGGCTCATGATCTCATTAGAACCACCAATGAACTCTTGCCCTATGAACACGGCCGGTACACTTGGATTGCACCCTAATGACATCAATGCCTTCTCCATTTGTCGTCCGTAGGGGACATTGTCGAGCTCGTAAACCACTGGATTTGCCCCAAAACCGCGTATTAACATGACTATTGCATATGACATGCAACAACTGGTTTTGCTAAATACTACCACCGGATTTCCGGCCCCTAATTCCATCACGTACTTCTCCATTTCAAAATATCCAAAGCTAAAAGAATACAAGAAGTTTATTGAAAAACAAATGTATGTTAAATGTTACTTTGTAGTGTGTGGAGTGAAGTAGAAATTGAGTTTGTTTAAGCTCTATATATAGAGTGATGAGAGTGATGGCCCGAAAGTCACGCATGAATAAAATGTTGAAAACAAGAAGTTTGATAAAAGATTAAAAAAAAAAAAAAACAAAGGCATATAAATTTTCACTTTTCATGACATGTGGTGGTAGTGTTTTTCTTGATTATGGGATTTGAGTATATTGAGATACATATATTTTCAAAAGGTGACCTCATTTTTAAATCCTCCTATTAGGTACGTATCACTTCGGACACAAAGATCTTGGTTGTGATATTGAGATACATATATTTTCAAGGGCTTGAAAGTTTCAACGTAATTAGTATGTATTTCTTTGATGAGAATCATGTGTCTTGGACTTAGTTTAATAATTAAAAAAAGAAAAGGAAAAGTGTGTTAGTTAAACTAAATCAGTTTGTCATAAACTTTTCCAACAAAAGATTTGAATTTCTGAACAAAAAGAAACACAATTAATGCACCTTACAAATAATTAAGCGCATGATTGTGAGTGTTAAGGTTGTCTTGTGGGATGCAATAACAAAGGATTCAATAACAAATGTAAATGTCATAAACCTCAATAACTCATGATTATTTTTTGGCCATATTTAACGAGATTATATTGCGTATATTTGGAAAATTATATTGTCGATCCCAAAGGTGAAATGTCAAATATAATAATAATTATTATTATATTGCGTATATTTGGAAAATTATATTGTCGATCCCAAAGGTGAAATGTCAAATATAATAATAATTATAATAATAATAATAATAATAATAATAATAATAATAATAATAATAATAATAATAATAATAAGGATGCCCGAGTTATTACTAAGTTGATATAACATGATTAATGGAATTATGAATAGTTAGTCCCCGGTATTAGGGTTTTTCTCCTCTTGGAGTTCCAGTTCCTTCTTGGGATCCTATGTTTTTCGTTCTCGTTTGAGTGTGTTTCCTTTATCCTCTAGTGTTTTAGGTCTCGTGTGGGTGTGTCGCTTTTGTCATCTAGTGTTCTAGGTCTCGAGTGTTAATTTCTTTACGTCTTTTGTTTCTTTGTTTGTGCAGTGGTTGCGAGTTAGCTTCTGATAGAAGTGGTGTGTTTCCATTAGAGGTGATCTGGTCGAGATCTATGGTGATGTAGGACGTGGTAGACGAAAGGGAAGATATGAGAAGAATTCACGTAAAAATCAATAATGATCTTATTCAAAATCAATCGTCCTGCTCAAACTGATAGCAAACAATATATATAAGACTCCTAGTATCTTATTACTGTTTATCTTGTTTAACAAGATAATTATTTGAAGTACCAATATTACTTAAGTAACTAGAAAACTAAATGAAGAGATAAATAATATGCAAGAACTAAATTACTAACTACGAGCCGGTCATAGTTTTTCAAGAATGCCATCGCGGTCTCATCTCCATCATCCTCCCTCGGTTGGGAAGGATTCGACTGTGAATCCGAACCGGTCTCGTCTCCGTCCGAGTTGTCACCAGTGAAAAGCACAAGATGTTTGACGTTGAAAACGTCAGAAGTATGAATATGCGAAGGAAGTCGGACGCGATAAGCATTCGGGTTGATCTTCTCAACCACCTCGACCGGGCCAATCTTACAGGCAGACAACTTGTTGTACTCATGGGTCGAGAACCTATCCTTAGTGAGGACCGCCCAAACGAAGTCGCCGACATCAAACTTGAAATGCAGCCGCCTCGCGTCTGTCTGCCGCTTGTAGGACGCGGTGGACTCCTCCGAACGACCAGGCCGTCGCATGGCCCGCCTGCAAATCGGCGATAATGTCCGCCGCCCGTCTATCATCCGCTGGCCGCGACGGCAAGGACAACAAATCGGACGGGCCCCTCGGCTGCATCCCATAGACCGTCTGAAATGGCGAAAAACCCGTGGCCCGGCTAACGGCCGAATTATGTGCAAATTCTGCCTGGCTCAGCTGCTGGTCCCAACTATGGAGGTGATCGCCAACCAAACAACGAAGTAAGTTCCCCAACGAGCGATTCACAACCACCGTCTGCCCGTCAGTCTGTGGATGATACGAGCTGCTAAATCCAGACGGGTATTCGCTATGCCCCATAAACTACGCCAGAAGTGACTTAAGAACCGAGTATCGCGATCCGAGACAATGGAGGAAGGAAGGCCATGCAAGTGATATATCTCTCAAAAAAATAACTTAGCCACGAGAACAACATCGGTGGTGCGCTTGCATGGAGTGAAATGAACCATCTTCGAAAAACGATCCACCACGGCAAAAATGGAATCAAAACCCCCTGGGTACGTGGCAAACCCAAGAAGAAATCCATACTAATAGCAAGCTACGGCTTAAACGGAATAGGAAGAGGGCGATACAAGTCGGAATTGGTCGCGACTCCCTTCGAAACTTGGCAAACCCGACAGCGACCCACAAACCGTGCTATGTCACGCCGAAGGGATGGCCAGAAATACGAGCGGCCCACCAACTCGACCGAGCGGTCACGGTCGACATGGCCGGCCCCATGAAGCTCGGCAATGAGCTTATGCCGCAGGCTATAGTCCGGCACACATAAACGAACCCCGCGAAACAGGAACCCATCAGATAAAGCATAGTCCTCAAAAGGACCATCCGCCAAACGTCGCATTATAGGCCCGAAAAAAGGGTCGTCCGAATAAACATCACGAAGCAGCTCAAACTCGACCACGGATATGCGCATATCAGTCAATAGTAGCGCGCGGCGACTCAGGGCATCGGCCACCCTGTTCGACGTCCCGGAACGATGCTTCAGCACGAACGTGAATTGCTGCAGAAAGGCCGTCAACGCAGCATGCCTCGCCGAAATATTATCCTGTGATGCTAAATGACGGAGGGCCTCATGATCTGTGTAAAGGATAAATTCCCTGTAGAAAAGATTGTGGCGCCAATGACGCACCGCACGAACCACAACATAAAACTCTACATCAAATGTACTGTATCTTGAACGAAGGCCCAACAACTTCTCGCTGAAGAAAGAAACAGGACGACCATCCTGACTAAGCACGACACCAATCCCCACCTTTGAGACATCACACAATAGCTCGAAAGGACGTAAAAAATCTGGGAGAACCAACACAGGGGCCGAAGTGAGCTTGCTCTTGATGAGAGCGAACGCGTCCTCGGCAGCCAACGTCCATGTAAACACTTTACCAGTGAGACAGTCAGTAATCGGGGCCGTTAGTGAACTGAAATGAGAAATAAAACGGCGATAAAAGGAAGCAACTCCATGAAAGCTACGGGCTTTGGTAAAAGAAGTAGGTGTCGGCCAATCCCTAATAGTCGCCACCTTGCTATCGTCCATCCGAATCTCGTCGGCCGAGATCACAAAGCCCAAGAAAAGAACCGAATTGACCATAAACAAGCATTTTCGCGGTGCCACAAAAAAGAACTCAGCACGCAAAATAAGCAACACCGAACGAACATGCTGCAAGTGCTCCTCAACCGTACGGCTATAGATAAGAATATCATCGACATAAACGACAACAAAATTACCTATCAATTCACGAAGTGTCTGATTCATGACCCTCATGAAAGTGCTGGTGCATAAGACAGGCCGAACGGCATCACCATCCACTCAAATAAACCCTCCCGAATCTTAAATGCTGTCTTTCACTCATCACCCGGGCGGATCTGAATTTGGTGATACCCACTGCGAAGATCCAATTCGTGAAGACGGTCGCGCCGTGAAACTGATCTAACAAGTCGTTTGAGCGAGGAATCGGGAACCGATAACGGACCGTGATCTTGTTGATCTCCCGACTATCAACACACATGCGCCATGAATCGTCCTTCTTGGGAATGAGAAGTGCCAGAACTGCACACGGATTCAAACTCCGTTGCACTACCCCACGCTGGAGGAGGTCCTCAACCTGCCGTCGCAACTCCTGGTGCTCCCGCAGGCTCATCCGATAGTGTGGTCTGTTAGGCAGGGAGGCCCCCGACGTCAAATCAATATGAGTTGTATGTCCCGCAAAGGCGGCAAGTCAGCTGGGATCTCCTCAGGAAAGACATCAGAAAACTCGCTCAACAGGGACTTGATGGCAGCCAGTGGATCCTTGTCGCCACCGGGCTCGAAACCGAACAACAGCAACACGATCGACGACTATCGCATTTCTTTCTCAAAGGCCGAACGAAAGAGGAAAAGAACAGGCGACGTTGCAGACGGCAGTAATGGTCGGGGTGGCCCTGGGTGTAACACTACCTTCACACCTCCAGAAAGAAAACTGTAGGTATTCTGCCGGCCGTCATGTGTAGCGTTCCGGTCAATTTTCCACGGACGCCCCAAAAGCAAATGATAAGCATCCATTGGCACCACATTGCACCATATTTGATCTCGATACCTCGGCCCAATAGATAAAGAAACCAAAACTCGTCGATCCACCGTGACCGCCGAACCTTTCTGGATCCAGACAAGAGTATATGGCTGAGGATGAGGTATCGTCGAAAGCCCAAGCTTGTCCACTGCCTCCTGTGCGAAGGCGTTCTCACACGACCCAGAGTCAATAATAAATCGGCACATACGATCACCCACGGTGCATGTAGACTCAAAAATGTGATGGCGCTCCACTGGCTCATTGAAGAAATCCCGAGGTGCCAAACATGAACGATGAATAACAAACGCCCTCCTGATGTCACCCGTGAGATGTTCCTCGACGACCTTTGACTCTTCGTTGAAGACCGGTGGTCCGTCGTAAGCTCCAGCCGCTCCAAATGCCTTGTTGAACAAATTTCGTGAAGTCGAACCCTTCGGATACGCCGACTGCCGGTAGCCGACCTCACCGCACCCGAAGCAGCGCAGCCTGCCGGCCGCACGTTGACCCGCCGAACCTCCAGCGGTCGTGGTGTTGCTGCCCAGGCCCAAATTCGCAGCCCGATTCGTCCCCTGGCCCGTGTTTGAAGAACCTGCCAATGGCCCAGGCCCAAACAAGCGGCCTGCAGCCGTAGGTGAAGAACCAAGCCCTCCTCGCGATCCCGACAGAAAACTCGAGGACCGCCTCGCTTGTTGTTGTTCCACCATGACGGCCCGTTGATGAGCATCCGACACCGAATCTGGAATAAACATGTTCACTATCTCTTGAATCGAAACTCGTAAACCACTAATATAACGAGACACCAATTGAGCCGTGGTCTCACGAATATCAATGCGTGTGAGGAGCTTATAGAATTCCTCCGTGTATTTGTCAACTATACGCGAACCTTGCCGTAAGATCTGGAATTTATGATAAATAAGGCTGGTATAATTAAAAGGCAAAAATTCACGTTCGATATGCTTACGGAATTTTGCCCAAGATGTAATCTTCGGTTTACCCATATGATGCCGCATTCATTTTAACTGCAAGAACCAGGCCGCAACCCTTCCCCGAAGCCGTGTCACGATAAACCCCACCCGCCCATCATGGGGCATTTCCTTGAAGTCGAGAATCGACTCCACTGCAACGAGCCAATCGAGAAACTCCACGGCGTCGAGCCCGCCCGAGAATTCCGACACCTCAATCTAAAAGCTCGACTCCCAGTGATTGTCGCCGCCCTCTGTCGCGCAACGCTGTCCGAGGGGTCATCCCTAGCCATCGTCGTCCCGGTATTCTGAACGTTGCTCGCCATGGTCGTCGTCTCGTTCCTCCCGTCGAACACCAAAATGGTTGCCATCCAACAGGGTCTCCTCGCCGTCATCCAGGCCGTGCGTCGATCGTGGTGAACATGTTCGGGGCGCCCCTAACGGCCCTCTGTCGCCACGGCCTCTGCGAAACCCGCCGCGACCACCCCGGCCTGTGGTGTCGCGGTTCATCTGCTCGCCGTTCATCATGGTTCGGATGGCAAGTCGGATTTCGTCGATCCCCTCAGAAAGACCTTCTACATGTCGGTCCACTCGCTCGATTTGGAACCCTATATCGTTGGTTCGGAGATCCAAATCTTCGAGATGGGCATCCCGTCGTTCGTTGTCGTTTCGTTTTGGCGGCATCTTGAATCGTCCCGACAGCTGATACCAACTGATGTAGGCATGGTAGACGAAAGGGAAGATATGAGAATAACTCACGTAAAAATCAATAATCTTATTCAAAATCAATCGTCCTGCTCAAACTGATAGCAAACAATATATATCAGACTCCTACTATCCTATTACTGTTTATCTTGTTTAACAAGATAATTATTTAAAATACCAATATTAGTTAAATAACTAAAAAACTAAATAAAGAGATAAATAATATGCAGGAACTAAATTACTAAATACGAAGCCGGTCATATTTTTTCAAGAATGCCATCGCGGTCTCGTCTCCATTATATGGTGTGCAGGAGAAGGTGAAAGAAAGATTGAGAAGGAGGTGTTAGATAAATTGCAAAAATCTAAGTTATCAGAGAAAGAGGAATTAGGGATTCAATTGCTAGAGGAAGATGTTGCAATAATGGTGCAGGGATGCAAGAACAACCTAATTGGGAAATGTTTTGGGAGAAAAAAAAGTGAACTTCAACGGGCTGAAAACGACACTATCAAGAATCTGGAATACAAGGCAAAGCTTCACGGTCAGAAATTTGGGAAATAACGTGTTACAATTTGTGTTTTAGAATGAGGAAGATAAAAACAAAACTTTGGCTAGGAAGATGTGGATATTTGACGGCCAATACATACTGTTGAAAGTTTGGAGCCAGGAAGGTATTGAGTTCACCGCAGAAGAAGAAAAGGTCAAATTATGGGTGCAAATCCATCAACTGCCTCTTCATTGGATTGCTCCAGAACCATGACTCAAAATAGAGAGGATTCTTCGAAAAGTTCTTGATGTATTTGTGCCAGGCAATGGGAGCAATGCTGGGAATATGCTGAAAGTGCTTGTGGAAGTAAATTTAAGAGAACCATTATTGAGAGGAACGTTCATAACTCTAGGGAAAGACAAGAAGTGGGTCGACTTCAGCTATGAAAACTTGCAAAATTTATGCTTTTATTGTGGTCTGTTTGGACATGGTGAAAGAAAATATCAATTGAAAAAAAAATGATGTTTCTGGTAATGTGCTTAGGATAGGTCAATTTGAAGAGTGGTTGAGAGCTCAGAGCACCAGTTATTCTGATCCTATAATGTCTTGGTCTAACCCAGGCTTTAGTATTCTTACTGAAAATAACTCTCCAATGTCACCTAACCTTGAGAGTGGAAAAAGACTATTAGGGAAAACAACAACATTAATAAAGGTAGTGAGGAGGTTGAGTTAACTAGGGTAGATGTGTTAGGAAGTGAGGAGGGACAAGGGAGTAGGATACAATCTGAAAAATTAGAGAGTACTAGACAACTTAATCTCAATCCTATACTTGTGCAAACTGAAATGGAGACTGGGAATACTAGACAACTTAATCTCAATCCTATACTTGAGCAAACTGAAATGGAGATTGGGAATACTTCTTCACAATTGGTGGATGTTAATGTCCAAAATGGTACTATAGGAGAGAGGTTGGTTCAAAGCAGGAAAAAGGTTAACTTAAGGAAACCAAGACTCGGCCTGAGGGTAGTCAATAAAAAGATGTTAATTGATAATACTATTTAAGAGGTTAGTGAACCTGCTGAGTTAAAAAGAGGTTGTAAAAGAAACTTTTATGAAATTTGTGAGGATGACTTAGATGTGGCTGTTTAGGAAAATCAGACAAAAAAGGAAAAAAATTCTGAAAACTTGTGATTTATGAGGTGGAGGAAACCAACCCTAATGTTCCGGGGAGGAAAATCTTAGATAATGTGGTCATAACTAATGAGTGTATACATTTTTTAAATGGAAAAAGAAGGGGCAGGATTAGCTATATGACAATCAAGGTAGATATGGCCAAAGCCTATGACAGGGTAGAGTGGGCCTTCCTTGTAAGAATCATTAGAAGGATGGGATTTCATGATAAGTTTGTGCATTGGACTTTCATTTATATCAGCACTACCTCACTCTCATTCAACATTGCTGGCTATCCTATGGGGTATCTGAAACCTTCTAAGGGATTAAGGCAAGGGGATCCTTTTTCCCCTTACCTTTTTATCCTTCTATCTGAGGCTTTTTCCAATTTATTGAACCAAGCTTGCAGAACATCTTTATTTCAAGGTATTAAAATCACTGTCAATTCCACCGCTGTTTCACACCTTTATTTTGCCGATGATGTAATCCTATTCTGTACGGCAGACCACACTCATGCTTATTCTATTCTGAATATCCTCGAGGAATATGTTTCTGCATCTGGTCAACTTGTGAACTTAATCAAATCTTCCATATTTTTCTCCAAAAATACTAAGGCTGAGTCCAAACTTGAAATCTCTAGGATTCTTAATGAAATTTCCAGTGTGAGATACTCCAAAGACTTGGAACTCCCTTTTAGGGATTGGTTGCTCAAAGAAAGATACTTTCAAATTCATTGCTGAGAGTGTTAAAAAAAAGTGTCTAGTTGGAAAAATTCTATTGAGTGAGGCTGGTAAGGAGGTCTTAATCAAGACTATTTTGGAAGCTCTCCGTACCTGTTTCATGTCTTATTTTAATATTCCTTCTGTAATTTGGGTTGAGGTGTATAGAGAGATAGCAAGATTCTGGTGGAGAAGGGGGGAATCTTGGGGCAATATAATTTATTGGATTGATTGGAATTCCATAGCTAAACCTAAAAGCAATGGGGGTATAAGATTTAGGGACTTCAAAATCTTCAATAAAGCCCCCCTAGATAAACAGCTTTGGAGAATCTTAACTATGCCTAATCTGTTAATGAGCAAACTTCTGAAGGGCAAATATTTTTTCAATCAGAATTTATGGAGTGTGCACAAAAAGGCTATACACTGTCAGCTCGTGTCATCAGATATCATGATGGAGGGTTGCAACCAAAGAATGGAGCAGGTACTAGCAACATGTTGGGAGGAGAACGGAAAATGTAAAGAATCACCTGGAAGTTGCCTATCACAAACAAGATCAAGAACTTTCTTTGGAGATGCTGGTTTGGTTTCTTAAGCTCAAACTTGAATCTGATAAAGGAAGGGGTGGGAGTGGAGAGCATTTGCAAGAGCTGTGGTGAGAAGGATGAAGATGTAGATCATATATTGTTCAATTGTAAGATTGTAACACCCCGCTCATCAGAGTAAATTTTTTGCAACTTTTACTCCGAAAATACTTATAAATCTTTCGAAATCTTTTGCGACTAACTCGGGATGCTACTCAAACTCATCTTCTTGAAAATCTATTTATCTTTTAACTTTTGTCTAATATTTCTTTAGACATAAAGAAAACAGATTTCCTTTAAACTTGCATTTAACTGTACCATATTCATACTTCTCGAAATGGTAAAAACTTGAAATCTGAAATGCAAGTTCAATACTTAATGTGCATAGCGGAAATACTTAAAAACGTAGTTTATTATACAGAAAGATCAAATACTTAATAAATATCCACTTGAAATAAGTGCACGACCACCACCACCACCGCTCAGCTCACACCTCCGTCCCGACCCTGTTATCTGAAAAACACAATGGGGGTGAGTACTGATCCTCTTGTACCCCGAAAAACACCCATACTAAAGTAAACAGCAATAATAATAATACAATATCATGATCTTTGGTATATATCTGGACTAGAAATCTATTCCAATAACTTAAACTGAATCTGGCCGATATCTGATCGGATACTTGTGCACAATCTGATGGATATTTCTCAAGGCAACTCAAACGGCCTCCATCAGAACTTAGGATATACTCTGAGACAATTGAATGCCTCCTCATCCCAAGCGTATAAACTTAAACTGTATACATACCTCGAACATGATATCAATATTATACTCAAATGTAATACCCAGTCGGGTCCCCACCTTTCTTCTTTTGAAAAATTTTGAAAAATGTAAGTGTTGCTCTTGGGTAGCTATATCTGCAAGCTACATAAAAATATAAACAAATATACTAAGTACTATGCTCGTATACTCAATAAGATTTAACTCTTACTTATCCTAATCTGAAAGATATTCAATAAGCTTAATATGTCTCAAATAAATATTAAGTCATCAAACATCTTAACTTTTTCTTAAACTTTTACTCAAGGTTAATTACTTAACCTTATATAAATCATATCTTCAAAATCATAGATATTGGTTTATACTCGCATGTCACTTAAATAACTCGAATGTGAAAATAACTAAATTTCACATTAAACTTGATTGAGTACTTAAACTCAAAACATGCTTAACTTTTTCCAACATCATCAACATGATTTATAAACTCATCTTGATCTTTTACTCAATCAAATACTTAATTCATCATACATCATATCTCCCAAATTTTAAATATTAGCTTATATTAAATTTTCACTTAATTAACTTGAAAGTGAAAATAAACTCAAGTCATACTTCAACTTTTAATCATAACATTTAATCATGATATTAATATGTCATACTTAATACAATCTTTATGAGATTATATACTCAACATATTAAACTAAAACTTTGCCAAATTTCTCATCACATATATGAGAATTGATCATAATAATCTCACTTTAATAACTTGATCATATCATGAATATTCTTGCATATATACTCATCTTTACATATATGCCTTGAATTATCATAAGTCATTCATTTCTCATCTTCAAATCGTGAAATTTAACAGTCATAATCTCAACTCATAATTAGACATGTCATAAAAATTTCATCAAGTTATTAGAATTTAAAGTCTTAGTGAACATAAAATTCATCTTGCATGTTCAACTTCAAAAATTCATAACTCAAGTTATACTTTACCAAATCACTTAATTCTTGTTCTCATGTACTCCTCTTTTACATAAGAATCATTCATTTAAATTATACTTTTCCAGCTTATTCATATCTTTATCAACATCTCATCTGATCAAACACATATATCATATAATTGATCTTGAACAACTTTAACTCTTTGTATTCATAGAATCAATTATAAATTTAACTTCTAAATCATGATATACTTACTTATAAACATGTAAACTCATTATCAAAACAGGAACGTAAGCATAAAACTTTAAGATAAGTAAATTACCTCCTTCTTGCTAGAATCGTAACTTAATTGTTCACTTCTAAATTCTTCACTTCTTCACAATTTCTATTACTTATCTCTCTTACACTCATATATATTTTTTGGTACTTTTTTTTGGTGTGAGAACTCTGATTTTTAGGCCTCTATTTATAGGCACAATTTGGCAAGACATCATAATGGAGTGAAGAAATGAACAAAATAAACAATTTAAACTTATAAACTTAATTAATCATAAACTATTTTATGATTAACTTGTATTCTTATCCAAACATAATTAATCATAAAAAATGGCCTCTATCTATAGCCATAAATGAGATTTTTGGTAGATAAAACTTATTCCACCAAGTTTAATAAAATTCTCATCAATTGTTGAAAAACAATGCTAACTTAAAGACTTAACAAAACTTTGTTGTGATTTTCTCATCTCATTCTCACCAATTGATGACCAAAATTTCGTGCTTAATGTGATGTAATTGATTCCATATATTATTGAAAAAATGTCACCATTCATCATATAAAAACTTTGGAACAAAATAATAAAAATAATAAAAATCATCCTTTTTTTTTTATTACTTATGCAGTTTCTATCAAAATGGATGATTTTTTAAACTCTTTTACTGAAAAGTAATGCTCATATATGGTCTTGGATCATGCTAATAAACCGAGAATAATACAATTTACGGAACTCAATTCGGACTTAAAACGAACGTTTACCGTAAAACTGGAAATTCTAAAATTTAAATCCTTTACTCACAGTTTTTCTTCAATTTAATAAACATATTGCTTCTTAGGATCTAATATAATTATCTTGAAATATTCTACATTTACGGAACCACATTTGAACTTAAACCGAACGATTACCGTAAAACCGAAAATTCTAAAAGTTTCGGTTTCTCTTAAAATAATTTAAATAGACTATAATGTCTAAATAAATTTTCTCACTTCTTTGAACATTTATCACTTAAATGTTCATGGATACTTAACCGCACTTCGAGACTTAACTTGTATCAACTTATGCTAAAGCTCAATATTATGATCTTATCTTGATGACTTGAACACTTAGAAAAATTCTAAGTATTTAGTACTAAGGCTCGGCTATTTCTTAATTAAGTTCAACTCATGACCGAACATACTTGAGTTCAGTTCACTACTTATCTTAAACGATTAATCAAAATATACCAAATTTTGATTATTCGTTATCTTATATTAATTAATCACGTCTTATACATCCATTTATAAAAATAAACAGACCGGAATTAATTAATTACTGAACTGGCTGGATTACTGAATAAAATTTAACCGAGAATACTTTCGACTTAAAGTCGAAATTTTAAATGAATAACTTAATAACTGGATCGGAACTAGGAACGAACATTATTAATAAAAGTAATTAGTTCAACTTAGAATAATTACTTTTATTAATTACTGAATGGGATATTACCGCAATATTGTGCTGGAACCTGTCAGGTATATCTTTTGCCATGATAGAAGGTAAAAATACGCTCTTTCAAATTGTGGTGGCTGGAAGTGACTAACACCTTGAAGCCCAAAGCCATTATGGATAGACTTAGTTTATCTTCATATATCTTATGGTGGCTTTGGAGAATAAGAAATTGCTGGATTTTATAGAGCAAATGGATGGAAGAAGCTGAAGTCAGAGCTATGGCAAAATCTGAATGGTTGGAGTTCAACCACATAACCAATGCAACAGAAGCTGAGATCCTTGGAAAAAACAAGAGGTGTCTTTCTACTGATGAACAATTTTTCCAGAAGGTAGGACAGGTTGAGCTTAATGTCAGTGCCTTAAGCACATCAAGTGGACAAACACTCCTGGATGGTATAGCAAAGGAAGATGGTATTGTGATGAAAAGATGGTCAGGTTTCATTACCCATAGGCAAGACCCGGTTGACGAAGAACTAGACGAAATCTTATGGTTACTGAAATCTGCAGCTGGGGATGGTTGGAAAAGCTGGGTATGAAGGATTGAACTTCAAGAGGTGGTCAGTCTTCTCAATAAAATGAGTTTAGTGGGAGAAGATAGGAAACAGATGATCGAGAAAGTGTTGTCTGCAGGTGTTGCTTTAGGTTCTTGCTGGTTTGTGAGTAAGTAGTAACGTTTATGGTTTGTTTTGGTTTTGTATGCCGCCTTAGAGCTAGATTTCATCTATGCTCATGCAAGTCTGTTTCACTTGGTTTCAGTTGGATAGATTGTGTAGTAGTCAGTGGACTATGCCTTGTATAATTATGAGCTTTAATTAAAATTTACCGTTTTGGAAAAGAAAAAGATATAACGTGATTAATACGTTTGACACCATTTTATTGTTATTATCTGTCTTGCTCTATTTAAAACATATTTATATTTAGAGCGCATTTTAATATATAGCTAACCATATATTTATACTATATACATCATAAAAAAAAGAGTAGTTGTGTAAAAAATTGAAAGAAAAAAATAATTCTTATATTATAATAATTTAATGGTAATATTGTAGTTACTTTTAAAAAATTTAACGCATCAAGCTTGTCTTATGAATAAATAAATAAAAAATTTGCCATCTTATCAACTATCGTTAAGAATTTAAATGTATAAGGATTCGTTAATATATACTCCCTCCAGTTCATAATATATGTTGTTTTGAGAAGTTGTACAGTAATGAAATTTTTTTTTTTTGGCTAATAATAACTCTCTTTAATGAAGATAGAGATAGATGTTTTAGGAAAAAGATGAAGAGTGAATATGAAAAGGCATAGTGTATTTATTAGCCAAATGAGGGTAATAATGAACAAATATATACAAAAGATCCAAAAAGTCATTTATTTGGTTTTTTTTTTATTTTTTTTTATTTTTATTTTTTTTTACGAAACGATAGGAAATCACATAATACAAAATAACCAAATGGTACATTGTCCAAATATTACATGGGAAAACCCCCAAAGCCAAGGGCATAAACCAGGGAGAACTACAAGAAACTTGTAGCCTAAAATAATATCAACTAATTAAACTAAAGGCAGTACAACAACGGGATCCTTTAGCCAATACAACAAAACAATTATAGATCAATGAGAGAACAAATCAAATACACTAATAGAATATCATGCACAATCCCTGCTCCACTGAACTGCTCATGCAAGCAGACCTAGATCAGGTCCTGTGACTTCTTCTGCTAGTAACTCCTCTCAGCTGCACATTTTCCTGCCATTCACCCATACCTCCTTTCACAATCCCAACTTCTGTCCTCCACACTTTGGAAAATAACCACAAGTTCCTAGATTTCCAAAGCCACCACATGATATAAGTTGTGAGCTCTATCCTGGCTTCAGAAATCTCATTTCTATCCACACTACATATCCATCCCCACCAATTAGAAACTTTACATGTCTCTGTATCCAAACCCTCCCAACAAACTGGAGCATGTTTCCATACTCTCTTAGCTCTGCATTTGAAGAACACATGCTCAATTGTTTCCTCCTCCAAACCACATCCTTGGCATAGGACATCAACTTCAATTCATCTCCTTCTCACATTCACATTAACAGGTAAAATCCCAGAAAAACATTTCCAGATAAAATGTCTTATTTTACCTTTCACCCTGAGCTTCCAACTTCTTAATCTGACATTCTTGTTTCTTAAAGCAGTGGAGCTGCCTTCTGCAATATCCAGCCTTAACAGCTTCTGCTTGCTCAGAAATTTGTATGAGGAGGATACTGAAAACTGACCTGTCCTTTGGAACCTCCATTTCCATTTGTCATCAAGGTCACAATTGAGTGTCTGAATCATTAGCACAGTTTCACAGTCATCTGCCACAATGATCTCTCTAACTTTCCGCTCATTCCACTGATTAGTCCCTATGTCAATCAAATCTGTTACCCACAACTCTTGGTTCTGGAATTCCAGTTTCATTTTAGGTCCTCTGTTCTCAATTTTAGGTCCTCTGTTCTCAATCTCAGACACCCAATTATGATCTTGAATTCTTAAGCTTGTACCATTTCTAACCTTCACTTGCATGCCTTTTTGCAACAAGCCTCTCACTCTCGACCAAGATCTCCACAACCAAGAAGTGTTTTGTTTTAATGTAGCATTAATAGTTGATAAAGCAAAAATGACATTTAAAAAGAATCGGAGGCGAAAAAAAGTTTGATTACAAAGCAGGTACTTCTAAATGAGTTATGCGATGGTAAAAGAAGGGTTTATAGGGATTCAAAGAATAATGTGATTGATGGAAAAATTTCCTTCAAGTAACATACTGAAAACATGACTTCATATCTAGGATAATACGTTCAACAATTGAAAATAATGGTTGCTTATTTATATTCAGGCACCATCGATTCTCAAATAAAACTTTGTTTTTCCATGAGCATCAACAAAGCACAAAGACAAACTGTTGCAAAAGTTGATGTCTAGTTGCCTCAGTTAGTGTTTTCTCACGAGCAACTGTATGTTGATTTTGAATTACTTTACTCCTTAAATTTTAACAACTGTATATAAGGATGTCGTTTTCATTATTAATATTTAATTATTTTTTAGTTTGATATTGAAATATCACGTTAAAATAGGTCGCGTGGATCAATGATTCATCAGCTCGGCATGGGTCGATGGTGAGATGTGTGTTGATTAATCTATCAAGACGACTGCTCAGTTATCGACCTTGTTGTATAAGGTCGGCTCCTACAACCTACGAGCTTGTTAGGTTGGCGGCAAGCGTGAAGCTCGACCTCGCGTTGAGGAGTTTTCTGTTGTATGATCAGCTTGGTGGCACCAGAGCCTAGCCAAGTTGTACGTTGTAAAATAAGGAAATGTGTAGGTCCGCGGAGTTGGAGTCAAAACAGCGACCTCAAGACCCTTAGGGTCTGACGACGACCTCAGGACCCTTGGGCCTGACAACGACCTCAAGATTCTCGGGTCTGACGACGACCTCGAGACCCTCGGGTTTGGCGACAACCTCAGGATTCTCGGGTTTGACGACGACCTCAGTATTCTCGGGTCTGACGACGACCATAGGACCCTCGGGTTTGGCGACGACCTCAGGATTCTTGGGTCTAATAACGATCTCGGACCCTGGAGTTTGGCGACGACCTCAGGACCCGAGTCCGGACCATCGAATCTGGGGACGATCTCGGGACCTTCGGGTCTGGCGAAGACCTCAGGATTCTCGGGTTTGACGACGACCTCAGGACCCTCGAGTAGATGATGGTTTGAGGGCCCGGGAAGCTCAAGAGCGTATTTAGGGAGAACCGAATCCCTTAAACATGGGAAGTATATATCATTGAGGATTCTGTAGATTCGAGATGATTTGGTTAGTTTAGAAGGGTGATATGAGAAGACTTCTTACCATACTAAAAGTTCCTTGGACAACACACAATCCTAATTATAAAATGATTAACGGGTTATTATTTTGACACAACACACATACACACGCAAAATATACTATTGCTATTCTATTTGTTGAACACGGACTGAATTGAGCGTTAGAGTCTTTTCTGTCGGGACTCCTCCCGGCATTTTGTAGGTCATGGGAGACGTCAAATTGGTTCAAATCAACGAATTGGTGTTTAGACCGGGCCAAAGGGCAAATTGCGCGTAACAAATATAATGTTAACACATTTTAAAATTTAATAATTTTTTGCTCTCATGTTGTTCTCTTCCATATAATTAGGTATCTTGTGTGGAACTTTACTAGTTCGACAGGAGCTGAATGAGGTACCTAAACCAGTAACAAGAATAAATAATATATATATTTTTATATATTATAATCCATGAACATGTTTTTTGGAATGAAGTACCTAAATCAATAGCAAGAATAAATAACAAAAAAATTTAACTATTTTAATCCATGAACGTCCTAGGAGATGCTAAGGAGATGCTTGATATATGATTTTTTGATTTTTTTTTAAACGATAGACTTCATTAAGAGAAATGCAACCAGAGCTAATCAGCAGAAATAATCAACTAATAGTTGAATATAGTTGGAAGGATTTCAACAAACGTAGTCTAAAACCATCTTAGAAACAAAAAACACGCAAAATACTAAAAATATAAAGACAAGCTCCCACAAGTGGAGGGAATAAGAGTTCCAAACGTAAGAATAAAAAGAAAAAAAGTCTAAAACACACAAACAAAACATAAAAACCAGCCTAATACTTAAGACTAAATTAAAGCCCTCCCCATCGGCCAGGAACCCAGCACGATAACAATCATGGTTAATTTTGAAAAATATAATATGATTAGTTGTTATTTATATCTTGAACTTATATTAAAATAATATTTACATTTAAATAGTTAAAATCAATTTTATACAAAAGTATGAGAGAAATGATGTGAAATGATGATTAGTTAAATTTATGTAAGTGGATAAATAGTGAATTAAAGTTGATGTGATGTGTAAAAATAATTGATTGATATTATTTAATTAAATTAAAAATATTAAAGAAAGTGAAGTTGATTTAAAGTTGAATTAAATTTGAGTTAAAAAAATTGATCAGTTAAAAATCACTGAATTTTTTTTATAAATCTTGTATCAAAGTATGCTCTAGGAAATGTCACGAATAGTTAAGTTTGTCTGATCATCAGAATCGATGAATCTTTAATATATTTGAATGAATATCATCAGTCTATGCCTTAGCTTAAAACAAGATCCCGATTGTGAAAAGGGAGGATTCAAAAAAATAAATTTTATATGCTTCAAATTACATATTTATTGTGCTCGATTCAATGGACATATAATTTAAAAATAAAAATTATAAGTTGTTAGAGTCAATATTCCACTGTATTTCACATGCTAGAATTGCATAAGATAAAAGATTGTGTTGTTAAACGGTATTGTCACGAGAATGGAAGTTGCATCATAAATATGGATATAATTTTTTTTATTTTGTAGTAGCCAATACAATAAATAGACAAATTTATGTGTTACGGTACTAATTAAATTTGGACACGAAACTAAGTGGTGAAAATAATAATCACCATTATATATAATTCCCAAATGAACTGAGTCTGACATACTCGTATGTTTCGTAAGCTTATTTAACATAAATTTGTATTTCGATTGACAAATGTACATGTTTGATTTTGATTATTAAACTTGAAAATTACCATAAACTATTTTAACTTTCCTTTTTTCTTAAGTTAATACTACTCTTACATTTTCTTATTAATTCATATATTAATTATCATAAATTATTATTATCTTTAAAAAGTTTAGAAATTTTTTATTTGTATTTTAATTTTTATATACGATATATCAAAATATATTTTAACGATCTTCAATTTGGCATCTATATTGCATATATAAAATAAAATATAATTTCATCCATCTTTATGAATAAAACTAATTTTATTATCATATCAATTTAAAACGTATTAAATAACAATATAAATTATTTTATAAAAATAATAAAAATTTAATTAATCAATACACCATAAAATAATCAATTTAATGTATTCTTTCCATAGAGTTTGGTTAAAATATATAAATTAATTATTACATAAAATAAATTATAGAAATATTATAAAATATTATTTCTCGATTTAAATAGATTATATAAGGAAATTAATATTATAATGTTGTTTAAAATAGTAAATATAAAAATGTCATAATTAAATATAATAAAATAATTTTACATTTCATAATTTTAGAAAATAATACATTTCTGTGTAAATTAATGTTCTAAAGTATTAAATCTATACTTATATTAAAAAGGGTACTATTTACCAAATTAAGTAACTAGAAAAGTCAACAGCATTTATTGCATAACTATTTTCGTACTATATTATATAAATAGATATTCTATTTACTACATTTATTATCCAGAAAAGTCAACTGTTTTAAATGTCATTACTATTTTGGTATTATAATATTTTATTTATTTAATTGATTTATTTATTTGTTTTATTTTAAAAAGGTAAGTATAATAAAAAAAATTTAACAATAAAAAAATTAAATACCAAATAAAAATGTACACTTTGACTTATTTGATTATATTTGGTATTTGATTAATCTAAATATATTCCTATTTAGTATATACATTAAATACTTACTAAAGTATTTATTTGTTTTATTTGTCAAAGTTAAGTATAGATTTGTTTATATTATCAAATCATAAAAAATATTAAATCCATATTGTAAAAAAAAATTCATATAATTTAATAACAATTCTACTACACTATTTAACAATATTCCTTTTTTATTATATAATAAAATAATATATAAATATTATATGGTGAACAACAATAAGTAAAACTGTTACTTTCTCTTATATCAAGGGATAAATTTATATGCTAAAATTAAATTTTTATTAGTATAAATGTTTTAGTGAGATAATATATTAATTATTTTACAAGCTAGCCCTAACATGCTCATATTTAATGTTTTAAAAGATGTAGAAAAAAAACTTATAATAACTCTATTGTTTTTTAGACTTAAACGTTGATTAAAAGAGGTAAAAATTCCTAATTTTTTAGACTTAAACGTTGATTAACACCATAGATTGAGAGTTTATATTTAGTAAAATTCCTAATTGTAATAAAAAAATTAATTTTTGCTATATTTTAGAATATCTTTAAATTCATTATAAAAAAAAAGAAAAAAAAAACTACAATGAAAAAAACAAGTCAGCTATATATCGATTTGTTGTACTCCTCAAATCACATTCACAATTTGGCTACAAAGAAATGAAACTCATTGATTAAAATATTATTTTGTCAGTAGTCTTAATGTACAAGAGACTTTAAGACTCCACTTGAATATTATAAAATTTTTATTGAACATCGTACAATTTCTTGCGTATTATAAACTTTTATTGAATATTGCATCTTATAATATAATACTCTCCAAATAAATATATCTCGCGGGTCATGTACTATATATATTCCGTACATTTTTCTTTATTCATGTATATAATTATAAGTCTGGATAAATAGCTTTAAAATTGTGCACCCCGTGCATCGCACGGGCTCTGTGCTAGTTATATGAATTGGTAATACTTAAAAAATTAGTAAATGAGAGACACCGAGTCTATAAATATAAAATATAATCATAATACGATAAAACTTGTTTTGCTTAAAAACATAAATCAAATATATGGAGTTGTAAATAGACGTATGAAGTTGTAAATAACATATGTTTTAGAAATATATAATTTTAAAAATATAAATACAAAAAATATCATGGTTGACAAATTTGGTGTAAACATACAAGCACTATTTAAATTAATTATCACTTTGTTAGTTTTATTATTGTTGTATATTCATATACATAATTTCATAATAAAAGTATCAATTGTTTTAATTTCTTATTGTATAAATATTAATATATTTAAGTACCCATAAACTGTGTCGTACGAGTAATAATAATAAATCAAAAGGGAAGTGACGTTACTTGGAGCACCTATACACTGCTGTAACCTATTCAGGTAATAACTCAACTGTAATAAGGAAGAATTAAGCAAGATTTTGATTATTTGGATTATATATACAATGTTATCCTGAACAGTAGCTTAGATGAAAAATGAAATTTGTATAAAATATGCTACAGTAGCAACTAATAAGTATTTAGGAAGATGACGAATAGATAAGGGAAAAGAACAATGATTAATATATACTTTCATAACAAGTGTTATCGACAATCACATTTTTCATTGACATATTATATATTATTAGCCTAGGTTAGCAAATTAACTTACATTGAACTATCTACTAATGAATAACTTTATTTATATAATTATATATAGTAAAATATGTTATTTTTTTTGTCCTAATTATTTTTAATATATATAATTTTAATACTAAAATACACACATTCATTAAAAAAGTATATTAAATTGCGGAATAAATTTTTCATGACAACAGTCAAACTGGGAGTCTGGGAAACAGTTAGTTAGGGAACCGTAAGAGATATTACGGTTGAGACGGATCCCTTCTCCCTAACAAAAAAGTGAAGAGAATGTTACTTTACGAGGTAAAAGTTCCCTTTCAAACGGAAAGAAATTCAAACAGAAAAAGACCCGTCATCCGTTTAGTATAGCCCGATTCGTCCCCTTTTCACATATATAAATATTATATTATTTATCTTATGACTCTATATTTATTTAAAATTATGGATGAGCCGAAAATTATGTCATCAAACCACTTTTCTATTCATCAACAACTACAATAATCTTTTGGATGCAAAATTTGTTGGAGAACAAATGTTGCGCAAGCTATTTTCTTCCGCAAATTTGAATGGAAATGGAAAATTATTGTTACTTGTATTTGAACTAATTTTTTAAAAGCAGTATCAGAAATTGAAATTATTGTTATTTTCTTTGTGCACAATTTTGGTGGCAATCAGGAATGGAGCAGGTTAAAGGCATTCACTGGAAAAAATGGAGCTTCCTTTCCCTCCCTTTTGACAGTGGTGGACTGGGATTTCATGATTTACAGTTGTTCAACAAAGCCCTAATTTGTAAGCAGTTGTGGAGGATTGCTACAAATCCAAATCTTCTTGTTAACAAGCTTCTAAAAGACAGGTATTTTCCACAATCCTCGATTGTGCATGCCTAAAAAACTCAAGGTGGATCATGGATGTGGAACTGTTGGATGGATTTAATGCCTTTCTTTGCTAAATGGTTCAGAATAGAAATTAGAAGTGGAGTTAACACTAGAATTGCTGATCTCAATTGGGTTCCAAATCTTGACAAACCAACTCGTACTCTGATTCCAATAGCTAGAGATCATCTCATATGGGTCAGTGAGCTTTTACATGGAAATGGAACTCAGTGGAATTTGGTTGGTTAATCAAGTGTTTAATGAGACAGACAACAGAGCCATCCTTAACATTTCAACTCTACATCCACACAGACAGGACAGACTGCTTTGGGGCTTGGACAAAAAAGGTCAATTCTCAGTCTCAGGTACTTACAAACATCTCTGCAATTTAAAGGTGCTGAAATCTGATATCCCTGAATGTAGTTCAAGCAACACAATCCAAAAGGCCATAAAATACAGATTATGGAAAATGAGAACTGCAAGGAAAATCAAGCATTTTCCGTGGAAATGCTTGACAGGCACACTCCCAGTTGCTGTCCATTTAAGGAAAAGAGGGGTGGAGATTGACACGACCTGTTCTATCTGTGGAAGGTCAGCTGAGACTGTAGAGCACATTTTTTTCACATGTAGCAGAGCATCTACAGTTTGGAAGTTGAGTCCTTTGTGCTGGGATGGTTTGATTGACTGCACTGATTCTTTCAAGGCTTGGTGGTATAAGATGTGTTCTCTAGACAAATCAGAGGTAGCCGAAGCTCGAATCCAACTCACGACATACATGCTTTGGTGGCTCTGGAAATCGAGGAACTTGTGGATTTTCCAAAAAACCTTAATTCCAGAGCACAAACTCTTTAAGATTGCTCAGGCCGAGTAGTTGGACTTTTCTGCTGCTGCTGTTAGTTGCTCATTTGTGTGTTAGTTTTGGATTGTTTCTCTTTGTTTGGTTGATTTTCTGTTTCTGTTTCCTGTTGGTTTTGGTTGTGGCTTGTAGGAGATAATTTCCTTGCTAGGCTTTGTAGCAGTGGTGGGAATTTATCTCTTTGTATTTTTATTTTTTTTTCTTCTAGTCTTGGTAGCTCTTGGTTGAGGTTCTAGACCGCTTGTTGCGTGTCTCTCACTTTTTTATTCCGATTGGTTGTTGTCATTGTATTCGAACTCTGTTCGCTCTTGAGTTAATATAGTTTCTTCTGTCGTTTTGAGAAAAAAGGGAGAGAAATGAATCAAAAGAAAAAATAAAATAAAATAAAAAAATATTCCCATAAAAAGGAGAAGGAAAAGCCCAATTTTTTATTTTTTATTTTTAAAAAAGTAATTGACAATTATCAAGCGAAATAAATGTTATGGAGATAGAAGTATTGCCCCCATCCAAACTACCAATTACGACTAACAAATACTAGTCTAATTTAATTTGTACATTACAATTCATCCACTATGTACTAATTTAGTCTAATCTCATCTCATAAAACAAAACAGACCTCGAAAGTGTTTAGTCTCGTTGCATAAACCACTTCCCATATAATGGATTGCATGCATGATTTTTATGGGAATGACTACAGTCTCCGTTACCGCATTCGTTTAATTTAATGGTTGAATTTTTACGGTTCTTATAGAAGGATGTAAAATCAAAGTGGAGTATCGGTAATTATCCATCGTTTTCATTAACAGACAACACTAAATAATATAAATTTCTCTATTCTTATCATTTTTTTTATCCTGACCATAATTATACTACAATTAATAAAAAAATAGTACAAATCAATGCTGATTAAACGATATCAAATAATATTTATAAACTAAAGAGATGGAACTAATACTAAATAGTATTTGTAATTAAAGATATGGGTTAACAAGTAATATAATATACTAATTTCTATGGAGAGCAACTTTAGTAAAAAAAAAAATCTAGCTAGAATATAAAAAAACTGAATTATTATATAACACATGTAAGAATATCTAAGATGTTTTATTATTTTGGAATAATGTGTGAAATCACCAAAAAAATTTCTGAAATATAAAATATGTCTAAAAATATCTAAATGAAATTTAAAAGTTCTATGATAATATACTAAACTAATTTTACACATCGTGAAATACAACTGTGATCAAATTAAATGCTATAAATTTTGTTAATTTATTTCGGTGTACTTTAGTTATTTTTTAATTACTAATTTATATATACAACTTTTAATGTTTATACATACTGGTAATTTTATTGGTTGACATTAATGAGGGTGATTTATTTAATTACAAAAAAGAACAAAAATAAAAAAAAAAGTGGTGGACAAAAATCAAAAGGACGTATTCTCAGAATACGTTTTTCTAATAAAATTTTATTAGAAAAACGTATTCCAAGAAATTCAATTAAAATAATTTTGTAAAATTAAAAAAAATTATTTTCTGTTTTAAAAAAGAAATTCAATTAAAATTAGTAATTATAAAAAGTATTTTAAAATTATATTTTTTAAAAACCCTAAAATTAAATTTTAGGATTAAAATTAGTAATTATAAAACTTATTTTAAAAATACATTTTTTAAAACCCCAAAATTGTATTTTAGGGTTTCAAAATACGTATTTTCTAAATACGTTTTCTATAAAATAATTTAAAAAAGAAAACTATTAAAACCTATTGTGGAAATACGTTTACAACTTTAAATGTAAAAAAAAATAATAATTTGTAAAACGTATTCCCAGAATACGTTTTACAATTAAATAAATATAAAACGTATTATGAGAATACGTTTTACAATCAAATATATATATATATATATATATATATAT
>BKCP01006515.1:392698-426884 GCA_008636005.1 Striga asiatica
CGCGATCCAATCCCTATCCGAGGCGAATCGACAACAACGACACAAGCCTCATTTCCGATTAATTCATTCGCACAAGATATATTGGCTTATCTCAACTTTTTACATTGTTTGGAGTTGTTTGAAAATTGGGAATTGTTATAGTATGTTTGAATGTGGTGGTGTTTGAAGATTGGGAATTGTTAATTGTTTATCGATTATGAGTGTATGTTAAATTGGAGATTGGAATTTTGTTGTAAATTGTCAATGGTGTATTGGTTGGTTGTTGTTGTACTTAGGGTTTTCAAAATTAGGGTTAGAATTAGGGCTAGAATTAGGGCTTTCAATTTATTCGAAATATAGATGAATTGTATGTTATTGTTGGATTATGGGTATTAGGGTTTTGGATGATTATTTGATTGGAAATATTTATTTTGATTTTTTCCTTGGAGTAAAAAAAAATTGTTTTTCAATTTAGAATGGTAAAAGAATAATTGAATTTTTTGAGTGTTGGATTAGACATTATGTGTTGTTGTAATTTGAAGAATTGAAAGTGTTTTTTTGCAACAGGTATAAATGGCGTATTCCGGTCCATACCTTGTTAATTTGTATTGACATTTTGCAAAGGAAAGGTTAAGTGAATTTATTTTATTTAAAGATCGTCCGGATGGTTCTTTTCTTATTCCGGAGAGGATATCATATCAACAATTGGTAGAAATGATTAATGAAAATTGTTGGTTTGGAGAAGGTTGGACAACGAATGAGATTACTTTGATAGTTATCCAACCCGGTGGTTCGTTGAATTTCTTACGACTCAATAACGATAGTGTTCTTCAGTATATTTATTATCTTCCTCCTATGTCCATGGTGTATTTGCATTTATCGTTGGAGGCAATTACACCGGTCACACAGGTTGAGGATGTGTGGGGATGTTACGGGGGAGTAGTGGATGTTGAGGGTACGTCGACTTCGCATCTACGTAATTTTGGAGAAGGGACAAGCTCAACAATGCAATGGGAAAATGAGAACTGGGAAGAAGAAGAAGACGATGAAGATTTTATTCCTGGTGAAGATGATTTCACAGATGAGACCTCCGAAAGCGAATCAGACAGATCGATAAATGAGGAGAGTGAACCCGAATTGATTGAAGAGGAAGACCCTCTTCCTAGTGGTGGTCGCCACATTTATCGTGAGATGGGTGAATGGGAGCCATCGAAGATAGATGAGAACGAGTATGCTCTTCCACGTTGGAATGGCGACATTGAGACCATACGTTTGGGTACAGTTTTTAAGAGCAAGGAAGAAGCACAATCTGGTATCTTGGCTTGGAACGTTGATAGGCTGAGGGCGGTTCGGACAACAGATTCTAATCAAAAGTCATACAAAGTGGTCTGCAGATCTAATGAAAATGAACCTTGTGTGTGGAAGGCTCGGGTGACTAAGAAACGGGTTCATGAAATGTGGTTTATTGTATTTTTGGGCATATGGTAACCGAGTTACCCGACTCGGGTCGTTCTCAAAGGAAGGCTCTTCGGAACTTTGTTCACTATCTAGTTGTCAATTCGCAAGACCGAAAATAAAATCCTAAACATTCTACTCGCTTGATTTGGGGATGATTGCATGAAATTGAACTAAGAATCTAAGAGAAAACGATGAAAAATGCAAGAATCGAAGGAAATGTCAAAGCATTGGTTGCACGGAATCTCCATAACTCAAGAAAATAAAAGAAAACAAGAGAAAACATGCGAGCATAGTGATCCTAAGTAACCGAACACGAGCTTTCTACACTAAATCATCACGCTTTGAACAAAGTCGAGACCTTTATATTAGATAAGCACGTATTGATTTCTAACACACAAAAGCAAGCAATAAAAATAAAGCAAAACCCTAGAAACGAGCATAAACATAAAATCGAAAGAAACAAACTCGAAGTAGTAAGTCCTAAGCAAGGTACTTACTCTCCTATCGCTTGCCCGGACGAAAATAATGAATAAAGCTCGAAACTTAGATGAAAATAAACTTGCCGGAATTTCGCCGGAAAAATAGAGTCATGGACCTCCCAACAAAGCATAAAAAAAAAAACGAAAAGAGAGAAAAGAGAGGATTTCCCAACTTAAAAGTTGGAAAATGAAGGGTGGTGTCCAAAAATACAAAGCACGATGTCTATTTATAGCTACACCACAAACACACACTAAAAACACACACATTTAATGAAATTCTGAAGTTCGCAGGTCTCGAAACGGGGTTCGCAGCGAGTTTGGCCATGGAGTAGTGCAGCTGGGCGAGTTCGCGGGTCGCCAAATGATGTTCGCTGGCGAGTTCGGCCTTGGGTGCTGGGGATGCACGCTTGGCGGCCCGCGAGTGAAGGTTGGCAGCAAGTTTCAAGCTTGGGCGTGCGAGGTCTTGCGCTTCGCGAGGTGCGAATCTCTGTTCGCTGCGAGTGCTATGGAGTGGGGCGTTGCGCCTAGCGGGTCGCGAAGGTCTCTTCGCTGCGAGTATCACCTGGCTGGAGTTGTCATTTGGCGCGGTGGGAATACGGACTCGCGGCGAGTGCTTGGCAAGGTATGCGGCTCCAAAGACATGACTCGCGGCTCGCGAACTGGATTTCGCGGCAAAGATAACACTTAACTTAATTCCTTCGGGTGACTCAAACGACATTCTCTTCCTCGAAAACTCGTGTGACTCGATCCAATGGCTCGACTAACTCGTCAATGGCACGTATCCCCAGAATTTCAAATTGGACCTAAATATCACCAAAAATACGCGAGAAAATACGTCAAGATACCAAAAGCATATAACAAACATGAAAACACATAAAAAAGACAAAATGGACCGGTTGACATAAAAACGAACCTAAATATACTAAACTAAAACACATAAATCACATGAAAATAGACACAAAAACACAATAAACATGAATTAACTGAATGGACTGACAGACACACTTGTATACAACTGGTCAAGAGAAATGACCACAGAAACGTAACCGCCCGTATGATTTCAAATCTTGTAATTAACAAGATTGAAAAGAAACTGGACTACAACGTTAGACTGATCCAGGCCGATGTGAAATAGTGTTGGAAAGTCAATGTCAGCTACAAGAAGGCGTGGCACGGAAGAAGAAAAGCCATCGAGCGTGTGTATGGCTGCTGGGAATCGAACTTCGCAGAACTCCCTCGGTAAGCAAAAACTAAATATAAATACATGTGTCGTTTGTCTGTCACTATATTTATCTATTTCTGAAACTATTTTGTAATTTGCAGGTTTTTTTGCCGCGCTTCAAAGAGCGAATCCTATCACAGTTGTACAGTGGGAATGGCAGGGTGGTGAAATGGCGCATTAGTATCAAGACAGACAATTCAAATTTGTATTCTGGGCGTTTGGTCCGCTATTCAAACCTTCCAACGATGCTCGCCGGTCATTAGCATCGATGGCACACATTTGCGCAGATCGTACAAGGGAAATTGCTTGTGGCTATAGCACAGACAGCGAATAAGCGGCTATTGTCAATCGCCTATGCGATTGTTGATGAAGAAAGCAAGGATAGCTGGTCATTTTTCCTGACAAATGTGCGACAATATGTTGTGTTCGACCGACAGATCTGTGTTCTCTCCAACAGGGATAACGCCATACTCAGTGCCATTGACTTGTTGGTTGGTTGGTAAGAACTCGCTACATATCACCGGATTTGCCTTCGACACCTTCGAAGCAAAGTGGTCACTAACTTTAGGAATAAGAAAGTGCGTGATGGGTGTTGGGATTTGGGTTTGCAGTTGTCGGAGCAAAAGTTTCGAGCGACAGAACAACGACTGTTGGAATTTAATCCCCAGGCACACAAGTACCTTTTCGATATTCCCTTGAACAAGTGGACCCTAAATGGAGATGAAGGAAGACATAGATGGGGCACATTGACGACTAATATGTCGGAGAGCTACAACAACGTCTTGAAAGGCTAACTGGTTCCTTCCGTGCAGAGGTTTGGTACAGGCCACATTGGACAAAACTCTGGATTTGTTCGAACAGGAACAAAAGAAGGCCACGAGATGCATGATTCCCATTGCTACTCAGCACTATATCGCCTATTTGGAATTGGAGAAGAGAGCCGCAATCCATACTGTGAAATGTGTGAACGCCGAAAGGTCCAGGCACAAGGTGAGAACCAGTCTACGGGCTAGTGGGAGAGGGCAAAACAGGTATATGATTTTTTTTTCATTAAAATTTTGAATTTTTATATATATTAATGATTGTTTGTGTTAACAGCTATAAGGTTAACTACCTCTAGAAACGTTGTAGTTGTCTGAAGTGGCAGACACACAGGAAATCGTGCTCTCATGCAATAGTTGTAGCTCGTCAAATCAGTACTGATCCAAAGTCGTTGTACGATAATGCATTTTGGACGGAGATCTGGGTAGCTCAATTTACTAATTAGGGTTTTGCTCCAATTGGTACTGCGGATACATGGGCGCCGGTGGGATGGAATTTGATACCACATTGAGAGAGGATGATCTTGAAGCCTGGACTCGGTCGCAAGCAAACGAGACGCTATCGCATGCAAATGGATCGTCGGGCGCGCCGCAGGAATGATAGGGGACAGTGTTCAAGATGTGGTAATCCCGATCATGTTGTGGATGAGTGTCCGTCCTCACATACTCGCAATGATAGGTCTAGACTTCGTGATGAGTGGGGGAACTAGATTTGTTAGTATTTATTCAGATTTATTTGAAGGGTTCATTTGGATTTGGTTTGAGTGTTTATTTTGTTTTGTTTGGATGGTTTATTTTATTTAAATTTATTTGGATGATTTATTTGGAATTGTTTGGATGGTATTTACGGTAGATTAGTTGATTTGTTACTGTAAATTTGGTTTGGATGGTATTTTGGTTTAGATTGTGTATTTCGATTTGTTTTGTTGTTTTGGATTGTTAGAACAGGTTTTTTGGGGTGTTAGAATGGAAAAAACTTTTATTTTTTTTTTTTCACATCCCATTAGAAAACGTATTACTAAAATACGTTTTACACTGGGACACGGGTCGTGTTTCTCATCCACACTTCTCGTGTTGAAATGCGGAATGAAAATTCTAATTTTTCATATCCCAGTTTAAAACTTATTTCCGAAATACGTTTTACAAATATTTAAATGTAAAACTTATTTCTATAATACGTTTTGAAAAAAAAAAGTTTATATATTATATATTAAGGTATATAATATATGATAGATATTATATTTTATAGTATATTGTTTGTAATATACAGCATAACATAAACTATATTATATAGTGTATAGTGTTATATAGTATATAGTGTTATATGTTATAACATAATAGTATATAGTATTAAGTGTTATATGTTATAACATAATAGTATATAATATAGTGTTATATAGTATATAATTTATAACATAAGAATAAAATTTGCGCAAAAATAAACGCGATAGCCTAGCGGCCTAATGGTAAGGAGGTGTGCCCAGAGATAACGGACTCGCCCACCCTAGTTCGAGTCCCGAATCTGGGGTCGTCGTACCATTTTTACAATTAATTAATTGTAAAACGGATTCTGAATCCATTTTGCAATTAATTAAGTGTAAAATGGATTTTGCAAATAAATATAACAAAAAATAGATAAAATTAATTTTTTTAATAAAACGTATTTGAAGAATACGGTTATTTTAAAAGACATATTTTACAAAAAACGTTTGATGTTTATTTAATTAAGTTAATCACATAATTAGAAAATACGTATTTAGAAAATTAGTTTTATAAATAAAAACGGATTTCTAAAATACGTGCTTTTTATTTTGTTCCACTCTTTTTTTTTATTTTTATTTTTGTCCATTTTTTTTAAAAAAATAAATAAATAATTCCATTAATGAAGGTACTGTGAAAAGTAGCAAGTGCTTAGGATATTTTGATTTTTATATAGAAAAGAAGTACAATTGTTTTCTTATTAATTCGTTTGTTATGGCCAATTGTCAATTCATCTTGTGTTTCAAAGAAGTATACAAATGTTGGTATTATATTGACGTTGACGTTTCATGAAACTTTCCTCAAAGTTCCACGATTTACAAGTGTAGGCCTCAAAAAAGAGGAATTTGCTGGAGATAGAACTCTCTGTCATTTTGGTTATAATAAATTGCAAATGTGGAGCTTCTTTTTTTTTTTTTTTTTTCTTTTTTTCAAAACGATAGATTTCATTCAATTCAAATAAAATACAAAAGTACAAGCCGTGAAACTAAATAGTCTCAAAGTTCATGGAGAACCACCAAGTATGGGGTCTAAATACAAAGATATAATTAATCTTCTATATCTAAGCAAGTACAGCTTGAGCCTTAGATACAGAAACAAATTCCAGCTAATAGCCTACTGCTAATGAAGACAAAGTACAATAGATAAGGCCACTGAACTCATTAGAGACCTAGCCCTGATTCTCCCATTACTTCATCTCCTTTGAATTGGCTTGAGCATATTCCCTCCAATCTCTCCATGCAGCCTTGACCACTTCAATTTCAGGCATAAGGGTATTTTGAAACATGAAAAGATTCCTAGACTTCCAGAGCCACCAAAGAATATAGGTGGATAGCTGGAGTCTTTCTTCTGAGATTATTCTCTTATCCACTGCACATGCACTCCACCACCATCTTCTAAAACTGGTCCTGTGCTCTTCCAATCCATCCCAGCAAAGCATTGATAATTTCCAGACTATTTGGGCTCTGATGCAGTTCAATAGTAGGTGCTCAATTGTTTCTGCTTCTTCTCCACATAAATGACAAACATGATCTACCTGCATTCCCCTTTTCTTCAATTCTGTATTGACTGGTAGGATTCCAGTATAGCACTTCCAGAGAAAGTGTTTTAATTTGCCTTTTATTTTTAGCCTCCAGCTTCTTCTTCTGGCCATTTTGTCCAAAGTGCTACTTGAGCTGCATTCTGCAATATCCAAGTCTCTCAGTTTTTTTTGTACAAGGTGTGAGTAGGTTGAGGCAACTGAAAAATCACCTTTTTTATCATATACCCAACACCATTTGTCAGCCATATTGGGGTTAAGAGAATTGATGCTGAGGATGTTTTCTACCTCTGATGTATTAAACAAGATTTTCAATAGGTCTTCATTCCAGCTTCTACCATCTGAATTTAGAAGATCAGCAACCCATGTTTGGTTGGTAGTTATTTCTGATGTTGGAGTAGGAAAGCCAGTTGGGTGGTTTGGTAACCAAGGGTCCTGCCATATTGCTGTATTTCTGCCATTTCTGATTACAATTCTGAAAGCTGCTCTGTGCTTGTTGAGGACTTTCATCCAACTTCTCCACATCCATGAAGAACTTTGAGGTGTTCCAGCTTTGAGAATAGAGCCATCTGGAAAATATTTCCCTTTCAGTACCTTGCTCATTAACAGGTTTGGTTTTGTTACCACTCGCCATATCTGTTTTAAAATTAGTGCCTCATTGAAGAGAAGTATGTCATGAAATCCAAGTCCTCCATCTTGCTTAGGAATGGTAAGAGAGTTCCAATTTTTCCAGTGAAGCCCTGGTTGTTGATTATCTCCTTTACTCCACCAGAATGTTGCACTTATTCTTTGTAGTACCTGGCAGATACCTTTGGGAAGATAGAAGCATGACATGGTAAAAATGGGCATTGCATTTATGACAGATTTAAGAAGAACCTCTTTGCCAGCATTAGAAAGAAATCTGTTCTTCCAGTTTACCAATTTAGAATTAACAGCTTTAATGATATAATTAAAGCACTCTCTTTTTGATTTACCAATACCCAATGGCAATCCTAGATACCTGGTAGAAGTTTGAATTTTAATGCCATCAAGAATGTGACAGATTTCAGTCTTTTCCTCTGACGAAGTATTTTTGCTGAAGAACACTGATGATTTCAAGAGATTTACTTTTTGACCAGAAAACAATTGGTATCTATATAACACCTCAAGTATAGTCTGAGCTTGTCTATTCTCTGCTTTACAAAATATTAGGGCATCATCCGCAAATAAAAGATGAGTGAGAGTAGGCCCTTTTTTTGAAATTTTGATCCCTGCAAATCTGCCTCTATCTTCCTCAGCCTTTATAAGCCTTGATAGAACTTCAGACACAAGAATGAAAAGGTAGGGGGATAGAGGATCCCCCTGCCTTATGCCTCTTGAAGCTCTAATATATCCCTTAAGTTCACCATTCAAATTGACAGAGAAAGCAGTAGAGGTTATACAAGCAAGGACCCATTTAACAAATGTAATGTGAAAACCAAATTTTAGAAGAATGAGTTTAATGCTGTTCCACTCAACTCTATCAAAAGCCTTCTCCATGTCAAGCTTCACAGCCATATACTTATGTTTACCAGATCTGTGCCTATTCAAAAAGTGTACAACTTCTTGAGCAATGATGACATTGTCTAGGAGTTGTCTGTTTTTAACAAAAGCTGACTGATTAGCACTTATACAATGACCTATATAAGGTTTCAATCTGTTTGAAAGGATTTTGGATATTATTTTATAAGTAACTCCACAGAGGCTAATGGGTCTGAAACTTTTCAAGGATTCGGGGTTAGGGCATTTAGGTACAAGGGTTATAATAGTGTGATTCCAGTTTTGAAGTAGTTGACANGTTACTTGTATTGTATTATTGTATTATTAATATTTTATTAAATTAACTTATGATATTTGTTTATTAAATTCACTGCATAATTGAATGATCTTATGGCACTTTTATTCACCTATCTATATAATTCGCATTGTTTTGTGTTACTTCCAAAAAGTTTGTATGTTGTATTTTATAATTATTTTTTTAATATTAATGTATTAAAATAATTTATGGTTTGTATCCAAATTTTTAAATGAATGTATTGGCACAATTTTTTAAGAGATGTATATAGTATTTTATAATTTAATATTTTATTAAAATAATTTATGATTGATATCCATTTTTTATAGAATTTTTGTGTATTAATTTATTATAATATAGTTGTTATGTAAGCAATCAAAATAAAGTAAAAAAATAAATAAATAAATTATAACTCATATAATTACTTGTTATTTATTTAATTTGTAACTCCAATTACTCTTAAGAAAAAAAATATAACTTTTGGATATTTGCTGCATTTTCATTATTTCTCTTAGATATTTTAGTTGTGACATTATAATTAATATTTGTTTTATTATGGATGTATTTTATTATTTATGGTGGATATTTGTCTTGTGAAATAGAGAAAAATAAGAAAAGTTAGTATGATGCTTCCACAATTTACAAAAGTTAGTAATATAAGAAATAATAAGTATTAAGTCAAATAATAAATATTACTTCTAATTTGCAATATATATTATTTAAAAATCACCGTCATCCATGTTTATTTTCACCACTATGTCTTCAAATGGTTACACATATCTATGTTTATAGTTATAAAATAAGTTACATGTAATGAGGAGTCAACAATATTCATATTTTGAAACATGAAACTATAATTTAGGACCTTCTATCATTCCAGTACAAATTAATAATTCCAATTTAATGCCATATATATGATTATTTAATTTTCGATAAATAGTTGTAGTTGTAGTCTATTTTCAGCATTCAGAATGTAATTATCTTTTAACTAAATATGGTCAAATGAGTTACAAATAAATATTATCAATTCTAATTTAATATATATTTTTAATATTATTTACAGTTGAATAGTCATTAATATTCAATGTCATTTTCAAAATTTAGTAAAACCTCATTGAAGTATATATCATATGTAACAAGTTAATACATTATTAATATGTTTTTTAAAAGTAAAAATACAATTTTTATGTAATAAACAACTCACTTTTTTAGTTTTATCGAAATTAAACAAAATGAATTTAACACATTTTCCGCTATATGGTTTTAAAATCCTATAATAATTTAAATGGAATGAAGTTCAATTTTCAAATAGTAACTATCTTTAAAAGAGAGTTGCTTCCTCAAAAAACTGAATTGTAAAAAATGCCCTACACTATAACTAATTTCTAAGGTTACTAATATAATTTTGTCACAAATGTTGGGGAGTTACAAATATTAATAGCTACTATATTTTTTAATCAAATATTATTCATTCTACTTTATTTTTATTCTTTGTTTTATCTATGATTTTGTGAATCTTTTACTATCTTTTTTGTGTATTCAATAATTTAATTTCTTTTAGTTAATATAAAGTACTTTAAGATTTTTAAAATAAAATATATTTTATTTCATAAATGTAAAATATATAATGCACCATTGAAAGTATCATCTGTAAATATCATTTTCTTTACTATAGCATTACTCTTTTTTCAAAAAGTATAACGAAAAAGAAGACATTAGAAAACTATATTATAATGATATTAATAATGATTATTAGTTTAAGTCAAATGAGGATATCATTAATTTACAAAAAGAAAGTCTGATATAAATTTCTTTTCACAAAATAAAAAATAAAAAAAAATAAAAAAATTAAAAAATATTAATTTTATTTTGGATGTTCAATCCAATGTTATATTTAATTTTATTCAATAAATATAATACATATATTATTGTTTATCATAAAATATACCATTTTTTTGTTAAATAAAGGATAGTAAATTATATTATACTATTAAATATAAATCTAATAAGAAAAATAATTTTACATAAAAATAGCAACAATAGCACGTGCATTTTTCTAGTTTGTCTAAATGAGTCTGTCATAAACTTTTCCAACAAAAGATTTGAAATTCCGAACAAAAGAAAAGCAACATACATTGCAAATAATTAAGCATGACTGTGAGTGTGTTAAGAACATCTCCAATGCTCAAAAGTAGTTGTAGTAAATTACACTCTACATTAACAAATTTAGAAATTTCTTCACTTTTAATCCTCCATTGCACAATGTCATCACAATTAATTCAGTGATGAGGTGGACATAGTCTGTATACAATGTGGAGAAAAATGTGAGTCATCCACATTCGATGTCCAACCCATATAAAAAGATATTTTTTATATGGGGTGATTCATTCACCCGATATAGAAAACACATTTTCTATATCGGGTAACCTATAATGCGGCTTCCAGATGTCTCTTCTAGATGGGGTGATTCATTCACCCGATATAAAAAGTTTACTTACTATATGTGGTATCGCCCGATATAAAAAGATGACACTTATTATATGGACTGAAACTATATCGAAACTAAAAACGATATAAAAAGTCATTTTCACCCAATATAAAAAGTGTTTTTCAATAGTGAGAGAGAAATATTGTTACCATTTTCAAACTATTTAATTATTTAATTTACTTTGTTTCATATTTATTATTATTTTTTATTTGGCTAAGTGGACAATATTGTATTTGATGACATTATGCATTTGAGATATTTTTCTAGAATTAAAGTTGTGAACCTAACAATTCTATTATGTGGTTCACAATTCATCTAATTAATTAACATTTGTCAAAATTTATGCAGTAACAACATTTATGCATTTGAGATGCTCTAAGGTTGTAACGTGGGATGCAATACCAAAGGATTTACTAACAAATGTACAAGTTATGTAAAACTCGATAACTTAAATTTAACTTAAATATTTTCTCTCTCCCTAAGAAAAAAAGCCCCAAACTAGAAAAACCCTGGAAATTTTTTCTTATCTGCGCCTCCTCCCTGTCGCCGAGCTCTCCGGTCATCCGTGTCGTTGACCGGCGTTGGGAAAGCCTTCTCGCTCCTGATTTGTTGCGATTTCTCTTTATGTGGAGCCCCTTTCTCTCCGGACGGCTTCGATGGGTACTCGACGACTAGGAGTTGCAGATGAGGCTGCAGGCGACACTCGTCGGACTCTTTAATATAGCACCCAGAAGAGCTCAGAGAACCGGATAAAGTGGTTAGTTCACGTTAAGCCGGTCCAAAGGAGCTCAAGATCAGTATGAGTGTATCATCTAGTCAGCGAGCTCGTTGACATAGCTCAGGGTACTAGTCGACCTGATAAAAGTGGTCTAGAGGTTAACACATTCGAGAGCGTGATTACACAGAGTGACCTCGCAATGCAGGGTCGTGGAAAAAGAGGTCGAGATGTCGACCTGGCTTAGCCCAATGGCAGATAGCTAGGTTAAGAGGTCGGGGCTGTGACCTATATATGGACCTGAGTGTTGTACGGTAAGAGGGGGAAAAGAATCCGAGTATAAGGAAAAGTATATCTCAAGAAGATCACGAAGTGTGGTAAGTTAGGAAAGCAGATCTGTTATATCTCTTTCCTAAGTAGGAGCATGCCAGTAGCGGCTAAGGGCGCTGAGGCACAACATCAGAAAAATCTAGGGACTAATCGGCTCAGGAATCGGTAGAAGGACAATTGTTGAACTCTAGGGGACAGAAGGTTCTCAGGGGAGACCAAGTTATCTAGCTCACCATCGCAGAGTTGGACAGAATCGTGGCTAAGGCCATGGCCCAAGCTCGGAAACCTCTACTATTCACGGAAACCTCTTCTGTTTATGCTTGAATCTGACACACTCAAGGTCCTTGATATAAAGATTGTATAAGTTCCTTATGTCATGTTTGAAATTTGAATAATCAAATTGAACAATGTTAAGATTGAAATTGCAACTGTTGATTTTACATATTGGAATTTGAGTGTTGTTGATTGTGAGTGTAGCGGCGATGAGTTGTGTTTGCTCACAGAGCTTATTTTTTAATAAAGGTTTGTGTTGTGAACAAACCTTCAACAGTGTTTAAAACGCTGAATGAGAAAGATGATGGTTTGACGTGGATTTTTAAAATATATGAGTTGAATTTTATTAATGTTTTGTTAGTATTTTAAGCAATGTGGTTATAACTCACCGGCCATATTTTATCCAGTGCTGGAAATAGCACTTATGCTTCGATCTACATAACAAAAGTAAATTCGTGATGTAATTGATAATTTTTAAAGGTGGTGATTAATTTGGAAATGTTTAGAAGGTGATGCATTTTATACAGTTTTATCTCAAATTAAATATAATTTCTCTCTCATAGTTGCTCTCTTTTATATGATTAGTTACCTTGTGAGAAGTTTTACTTGATCGAGGCGAGCTGAATGATGTACCTTAATTACTAACAAAAAATAAATAATAGTTTTTTTCATATATTTTAATCCATTGACAAGGTCATAAATAAATCATGATTTATTGATAAGGTCATAAACAAATAATATCTGTCATATGATTCTGCAACATTATTCCACTTCAAGAATCAAAGAACGATAACAAACATTNGAAAATATTCCACTACACCAGTTTGTTTAATACTTTTTAGAAGAAATGATACATAATCAATTTTGATATGGCACATAATAACAAATCGGTAAACTGGGAGGAATTGGCTCGGCTTAGCAAATCGGAGTTAGTTAATTTCAAAGTTTAATAGTAACAACAACTCGGCCTTAAGGTGCTCGGCCTTAACGTGCTCGGCCTTAATGTGTTCGGCCTTAAGGTGCTCTGTCTTAATGTGCTCGGCCTTAATGTGTTCGGCCTTAAGGTGCTCGTCCTTAATGTGCTCGGCCTTAACGTGCTCGGCCTTAATGTGCTCGGCCTTAAGGTGCTCGGACTTAATGTGCTCGGCCTTAAGGTGCTCGACCTTAATATGCTCGGCCTTAACATGCTCAACCAAGGGTGGCAGTTAGAGTATAGGTGTAACGTGGTGAGCTGGTGATGGCTTGCTCGGGTTACCGAGCAAGTTAATTAGTCTAGGAGCATGAAAGACGGTAGTCTAGAATTAGGTTAGGGGCCGAGCAGATGCAGTAGTTATGGAGAACAGTTTATGAGGGATACGTGTAGCGTCAGAATCAAAATGGAATAAACGATCAAACGGAGGAGGAACAAAGCGTGTTGGGAAAGCTAATAACTTCATATAAATAGGTAAACCATTGGAGGAGGTAAGGGTACACATTCTACAAACCCTAAATTCTATACACAACTTCCTTCTATCTTTGATCTCTTACTGACTTGAGCGTTGGAGGTTTATCGCCGGGAGGCTTTGCAGGTCTCTGAGCGGTCGGGGAGCAGAGGGAAGCCGGTTCAAGTGCATGAGCACATCAATTGGCGCCGTCTAGTTGTGTAACTCGGTTACTCTACTGATTGACAGTAAGGTTAAGATGGAAACGACGATCGGAGAAGAGCAACCGTTGAGGAGGAATTTGGACGAGAACCTGGAGGAGGCTTGGGTCACGCAAACGCCCTACGGAGGAGGACCACCGGCGGGGTGGACTGGAGGTGAGGGTCCAACGGCTACCCCTCAGGTGAATCTGCAAGTGGTGAGCCAGATCCCAGTGGCGGAGCAGAGAAGAAGCCAGGAGGCGATTGTGCAGACACCGGGGCCAGGCGTCGTGCAGGGAGGAGGGGAGCCTGAGATGAGGGTGACCAGGACGGAGTTGGACCGTCTTATAGCAGAGACGGTTAGTAGAGCTCTGGTTGCGAGAGCACAGACGGAGGTGGTGAGGCCAGTTGTGGTGGTGGCGCAGCCGGAGCTGGGCGGAGGTCGTTTAGAGCACGGTGGGCCGATAATCAACCCGGTGGTGGAGCAGCACGTTCCAGTGGTTCCTAGGGCGATGGGTGGCGGTAGCCAGCGGAGGGAAGAGCAAGAGGAGAGGTCAGTGATGTCTCCGATGGTTAATGGGCCACCCAGAGACGCGGTGTTGGAGCAGATGGCAAACCAGATTAAGGAGATGCAAGCTAGGTTGGACGGGAGACGGCTGCCCAGGTTGCAAGGTAATCAATTTACTGAGGAGGTTTTGGGTGCGGAGTTGCCTCAGAATTTCAAGGAGCCTAACCTATACTACGATGGCTCATCAGACCCGACTAGACACTTGAGGAGCTTTGAGAATGTGGCGGTGTTGCATCATTACAGTGACGGAGTATGTTGCAGGGCTTTTCTGACGACTTTGAAGGGCTCTGCTCAGGATTGGTTCCACCAGCTCCCACCGGGATCTGTCTATAGCTTTGGGGCATTTAGCTCGTTGTTTATCAATCAGTTCTCTAGTGCAAGGAAGCAGGAGAAGACCTACCTCTCATTGATCAATATGCAGCAACGTGAGAATGAGTCGCTGCGGGATTATGTTGCTAGGTACACACGAGCTTGTGTGGAGGTTCCCACTGCAACGGAAGAGATCAAAGCGGGGGGGCTCACACGAGGTTTGAAGGCGGGACATTGCAGGAACTCTTTAGCTAAGAAGCCTGCAAGGTCATATGATGAACTATTGGAGAGGTGTGCCAAATATATGAACATGGAGGAGACGGAGGCGGACTTCTTGGCACAAGATCGAGCGATGGGAAAGAAGCATGATGAGAAGTACAGACCAGATGAGAGGAGGTCAAGAGGTAGGGAGAGCAAGAATGAGGAGAATGGGCGTATGGGTTTTAAGTATGAGCATTATACGCCACTAACATCACCAAGGGGGGAGGTGTATGAGATGTTAGAACAAAGAGATGAGACTAAGATGTTTGGGAAGCCTCATCCACTACCTAAGAAAGCAGGACAGGTGCCGGTGCAAGGAGATCCTTATTGCAGGTACCATCGTGACTATGAACATTGGACGAACAACTGCAAGGAGCTCAAGGATGAGATTGAGAGGCTTATCAAAGCGGGGCATTTGAAGGAGTTTGTGGCTCTAGATAAGGAGAAGAAAGATGATTTGGAAGGGGGAGAGAAGAAGCGGAGACAAGAGGAGCAGGGTGAGAGAGCTCCTAAAAGGGGGGTGATCCATATGATTGTCGGGGGATCGACGGATGGTGATTCCAATGGGGCTAGACGAGCTAATCTGAGGGCGGATTGGAAGAGTTTGGCTGAGGTTCAGATGTCTCAGGTTATGCCGGAGTTGAAATTTGGTACGGGGGATTCCCAGGGGGTGCTGGTGCCCCATAACGATGCTTTGGTGGTAGCGGTGGAGATTGCGGGGTATGATGTGGAGAGGATACTTGTTGACACGGGGAGCTCTGCTGATATAATGTTTTATGGGTGTTTTAGGCAGATTGACCTTGATGTTGAAATCACCCCGATTAGAACATCGTTGTTTGGTTTTAGCGGGGTAGAGGTTGTACCAATAGGGGAGATACAGTTGCCGATGGTGTTGGGAGCTCCTTCTTTGAAGAAGGTGAAGATGGTTCGATTTGTGGTGGTAAAGGCGGAGTCAGCTTACAATGTCATATTGGGGCGACCTAGCTTGAACTCTTTTCAGGCGGCAGTCTCCACATATTGTATGAAGATGAAGTTCCCGGTGGGAGAGCTAGTAGGTGAGGTGACGGGGGACCAGCGGTTGGCCAGAACTTGTTACCAAACGGTGCTGAAGGCGGGTAATAAGAGGAAGTTTGTGGAGGAGACCTCAAGCAAAGTCAAGGAGGAGAGCTCGTGCAAAGGGAAAGAGGCTAGAACGAAGATGGTTCCGCAGGAGGAGCATATGGAGATTGCTCTGGTGGGAGGAGAGTCGGAGAAGGTGACGAGGGTAGGTAAGGAGATGGGAGAAGACATTAAGGTACGGTTCAAGCAGAAGATGTGTATAGCTCATGCCAAGAAGGTGAAGCAGAGGCAGTTCCAGGCGGGTGACCATACATCATCCAGAATGAGTCTGCAGGAGGAACTTATGAGCTGAAAGTTCCAGAGGGTAAGGTCTTTTCTAGGCTTTGGAATATTGCAAATCTTAAAAAATATTATTGCTAGTTTGATTGTAACTCTTGAGTTGTTTTTGAAACACTTATGATTTGGTTACTGAATCAATGAAAACTTTGAGGTTGTTCATGAAACATCTGTGTTTTAGCTGGTGAATCAATGAAAATTTTGTAGTTGTTTATGCAATATGTGTGTTTTGGGTTGCTGAATGAACTAAGTATGGATGGCATGCTTATGAATTAAGAAGCATTTTTTAGCAAAATTTTCTTTTTGCTAAGTGTAAACAGCTCGGAAGAAGATGATAAAGTGTGACGGCTTAAGGCCGAGCTCTTGGAGCTCGGGTGCTGTTCAAAAGGTGTGCGGCTTAAGGCCGAGCTCTTGGAGCTCGGGTGCTGTTCAAATGGTGTGACGGCTTAAGGCCGAGCTCTTGGAGCTCGGGTGCTGTTCAAAATGGTGTAACGGCTTAAGGCCGAGCTCTTGGAGCTCGGGTGCTGTTCAAAATGGCGTAACGGCTTAAGGCCGAGCTCTTGGAGCTCGAGTGCTGTTCAAAATGGTATAACGGCTTAAAGTCGAGCTCTTGGAGCTCGGGTGCTGTTCAAAATAGTGTAACGGCTTAAGGTCGAGCTCTTGGAGCTCGGGTGCTGTTCAAAATGGTGTAACGGCTTAAGGCCGAGCTCTTGGAGCTCGGGTGCTGTTCAAAATGGTATAGCAGCTTAAGGCCGAGCTCATGGAGCTCGGGTGCTGTTCAAAATGGTGTGACGGCTTAAGGTCGAGCTCTTGGAGCTCGGGTATTGTTCAAAAGGTGTGACGGCTTAAGGCCGAGCTCAACGAGCTCGAGTGCCGTACAAAGACAGTGCTGGTGTGAGGTCTAGCTCATTTTGAGTAACAGCTACTCACGCATAGTGTACTAAGTAGACAAGCTATTGACACCGAGCTAATGAATGTGTATGACCGAGCTCGTTTCAAGTAACCCAACTACTCACGCATAGTGCGCTAAGTAGACAAGCTACTGAAACTGAGCTGATGAAGGTGTATGACCGAGCTCGTTTTAAGTAACCCAACTAATCATGCACAGTGTGCTAAGTAGCCGGGCTATGAAAACCGAGTTCATGAAAGTGTATGACTGAGCTCATTTCGTGTAACCCAGCTATTCATATCTATTGTGCTACGAGGTTAGAACAGTAAAACCCAACATATGAATATGTTGTGACCGAGCTCATTACGGGTAATCTACCTAGCAGGGAGGCTCATTAGCTCGTCTAGCGACTGCTCGGCCTAGCAAGGAGGCTCATCAGCTCGTCCTAGAAGAGAAGCTAATGAGCTCGTCTTAACATTTGTTCGGCCTAGTAGGGAGGCTCATCAGCTCATCCTAGCAGGGAAGCTGATGAGCTCGTCTTAACATCTGCTCGGCCTAGCAGGGAGGCTCATCAGCTCATCCTAGCAGGGAAGCTAATGAGCTCGTCTAGCGACTGCTCGGCCTAGCAGGGAGGCTCATCAGCTCGTCTTAGCATCTGCTCGGCCTAGCAGGGAGGCTCATCAGCTCGTCCTAGCATCTGCTCGGCCTAGCAGGGAGGCTCATTAGCTCGTCCTAGATGATATAGCCCGGTCAAAGAGTTGAAGTAATCAGCTCGGATTTTGTGTTAAAGCTCGGAAGAGGAGCTGGTTCACATAGCCCGGTCTTTCTGCTCGGAGGAAGAGTGGGGGTTAATCAGCTCGGCTTTTCTTTTAACGGCTCGGACACGGGTATAAGATAAAGAAACTTGGTTATTTTGATGTTATTATCAAACAAGTCTATGGAAATTCGCAGAATAATAGCTTATTTGATAATGGGGGGACTAAATGATATGGCACATAATAACAAATCGGTAAACCGGGAGGAATTGGCTCGGCTTAGCAAACCGGAGTTAGTTAATTTCAAAGTTTAATAGTAACAACAGCTCGGCCTTAAGGTGCTCGGCCTTAACGTGCTCGGCCTTAATGTGTTCGGCCTTAAGGTGCTCTGACTTAATGTGCTCTGCCTTAATGTGTTCGGCCTTAAGGTGCTCGGCCTTAATGTGCTCGGCCTTAATAAGGTGCTCGGCCTTAATGTGCTCGGCCTTAATAAGGTGCTCGGCCTTAACGTGCTCGGCCTTAATGTGCTCGGCCTTAACGTGCTCGGCCTTAATGTGCTCGGCCTTAAGGTGCTCGACCTTAATATGCTCGGCCTTAACATGCTCAACCAAGGGTTGCAGTTAGAGTATAGGTGTAACGTGGTGAGCTGGTGATGGCTTGATCGGGTTACCGAGCAAGTTAATTAGTCTAGGAGCATGGAAGACGGTAGTCTAGAATTAGGTTAGGGGCCGAGCAGATGCAGTAGTTATGGAGAACAGTTTATGAGGGACACGTGTAGCGTCAGAATCAAAATGGAATAAACGATCAAACGGAGGAGGAACAAAGCGTGTTGGGAAAGCTAATAACTTCATATAAATAGGTAAACCATTGGAGGAGGTAAGGGTACACATTCTACAAACCCTAAATTCTATACACAGCTTCCTTCTATCTTTGATCTCTTACTGACTTGAGGTTTGGAGGTTTATCGCCGGGAGCACCTCCCGGCGTCTTTGCAGGTCTCTGAGCGGTCAGGGAGCAGAGGGAAGCCGGTTCAAGTGCATGAGCACATCAAATTTAGTGTACAACTAGGTTGACAATACAAGTAAAAATATTTACTTATTTATTTTTTTATTTTTATTTTTTGTGGACGTTAGTCTACACTAAAACATGAATAATTTCATAGGTTGTTTTGAACGTTAAGAAGAGTGACGAATAAATAAGCGGGTCGGATAAGAATTGACTAATCCCAAAATTTTGCACGAATATCACCAGTTTTTTGCCTTGCCTTAAAACAAGATCCCGATTATGTATTATTTGCCACCTTAATCGTATCGTATGGCTCCAAAACCAAGCAAAATAACAATAATAATAGTAATAATAATAATAACGGCAACAATTAAAAGTATGAGATGATAATAATCTTAATGTAAGAAAAGAATAACAAATTAAAGAATACCCACAAAAAAGGGTCTATAAGCTTCAACTTACATATTTACAGTGCTCGATTCAATGGACATAACAAAATAAAAATGAAAGTTGTTCGAGTCAATATTCCACTGCATTTCACATGCTAGAATTTGCATAAGATAAAAGATTATGCTGTCACAAACCGGTATTGTCACGTGAATGGAAGTTGTATGGTGTAATTAATATGAATTTTTGTAATAGCCAATACAATAAATTGGTAAATTTATGCGTTACGCTAATAAAATTTAGGCATGAAACTATGTCGTGAAATTAATAATAACTTAGGAACCAATTATGTGCATATACACAAATCAATAAAATATTTTTCTGTATATATACAAAGATCTAAATAAAATATTATTAATTATATGTATGTATATTATATTTCAAATCATAAGTTATATAGCCGGAATATCACATTCGATAAATTTAATAATTAACAAAAATGAACAATATAATTATAAGTGATTTTACTTATAAATATTAATTTAATATTATTATATCACTTATTCACTCAATTTTAAAGGATTTTATTGCGCAAATTGTCTTCCAATCTGGTTTGAAATGTAATTTGTTGACCCAATCCGCTTCGTCGCCACCGATGACCTGCAAAACGCCGGGAGGGGTCCCGTAGGAAAAGACTATGACACTCAAGTCAGTCCGTGTGCAACGAAAATGTAGCAGTATGTTGTGTGTGTATGTGTCTTCTATAAAATAAAAAACATGGATGCCTTTTTATACTGCTCCTGGTTAAGAAATAGATCTTCACATATCCACATTCCTAACCGACTAGATGTCCCATATCTTGAGTCCTTGAGGACAAAATTTCCGTCCATAAAGGATTATCTCTCCTCCTTTTGTACTCCTAAGTCTGAGGTCGTCATCCTAACCTCTGGACTACCAGGGCCCAAGTATGTCGAGGTATTCGCTCTAACCTCAACTCTGATCAATTATGCCTGTGGTGATGTCTTACCCATAGTCGTGCTCCAGAGGTCCCTTAACTTCCGAGTTGCATACCTCCCAAGCCATTAGGATTGCCATTCCCCATAGGAGTAGGAGGTCATCACTAGAACCCTAATACTCGAGGTCGCCAATATACCGGAAGGTTCCAACATCGTCGCTCCATCCTCTGAACCGACTTGTCCCAAGTAGAAATTGTTCTGATACCATGTAAGAGTTCGGAGGTAGAAACAGGTGCGGTCCCACGCAGATGAAGCGCACCAACAGAAAAACCCAAATGAAGCCCAAGTGAGGTTCCATCCCAAAACCAATTGGTTCTGGAATGGAACTTCACTAAGATGCACCTAGGCTCACCCTCTTATGGTGCGCTTCACCTGGTGGGACCGCACCCTTTTCCCTCGGTTATAATATGGTATCAGGGCGGGCCTGTCCTAGGACCTACAATAACTCTATCTACCCGACCTGCTCTGGGCTTGGACTCTATATCTCTACCCGGCCTGCTATGGGCTTCGGCTTATGAAGGACTCACAAGTGAGGGGGCGTGTTAGAATATCACTTTTGAGTTGTCTCACATTGATCCTACAGGTAAATGAGTCTATTATATAAGCCTATTGGATTACTCTTCACATCACCAATTAGTTTTGGAATGGAACTTCACTTGAGTTTCATTTGGACTTTCATGTTGGTGAGCTTCATCTGCGTGGGACCGCACCTATTTCTACCCCCGAATTCTTACAGGCCTTTATGTGAAAGAGAACCCTAAATTTGGATTTAATTAACACAATACTTAAAAGTGGAATGTAAACACCACATAAACTATATAGATTTTTATTTGCAAAATAAATCTGAACATTTATTTCAATTATAAATTAAACAAAACTTTTCAATTTTGATAGTTTATTTCTATTGAAACCCTCTCTCTCTCTCGCTCCCAAAAATCAACCCAAAACCCTAGCCGGTAAGCTCGCCAATTGAAGCTCCCTCGCCGAAAATTCGCGTCCGACGGTGGACGGCCTCCATCACTCGTCCATGGGAGGCACAATCCTCGTCTCAATTGCTGCAGCGGGGCTCTGTCTGAGCGTCGGATTTCGTCGGCCATCGGAGATATATTCTCTGTTCAGGTCGCGCGCCGGAGTTCAGGGGCCGTCGGCGTTGATTGGGGTGCGGTGTGGGCTCATGGACGAGGCTGGGTTAGCTGCACTTGGCTCTGGTTGGGACGCCACCTATTCTTCCGGACTGCCTTTCTCGCTGCCGATCAAGACCGCGCCTTTCCGCCGGCGAAGCGGCGTTTGGAGGCTTGCCCTTTCTTTTGCTGCTTTTGTCTCGGTTTTTTTATTTGTCTGTGATCGGAAGGACCTCTCGGTTCTTCCTGGGCGAGTTGGAATCGGTTGTTCACGAGGAGCGGGCCGTGGTTACTGTTTGTGCTCGGCTGTTCGTTTGTGTTTCAGTCGTTTCGGTTTGGGATGAATGGTTTGCTATCTCAGTCGGGCTGATTCGGTGAAGCCGAGCCGTGTAGTTTTCTTCACGCGATTGGAGTGCGGGCCAATCCTTCGACTAGTTCAGGGGTGCGGGTACCCGTCTTGCTAGGCCTTAAGCAGTGGCGGGCAGTTGATTTCCGGGCTCGAGAGCTGTTGTTGGAGATGGTTTGTCTGTCGTCTTTCTCAATGTTCATGGCGAGGGAGGTTGTGTCTCTTTCTATTTTTGTTTATGGTTTGTTTTTTTGTTGTTAGGTTGTGGTTCAGGTTTTTGCTTCTTTAGGTTTGTGTTTTTGGTCTGGGCCGTTTGGCCTCTGTGTAGCCGGGTGTCACTTCATTATCCCACTGGGATCCGACACTCGGATATTACTCCGCTGGGGTCTTTTTAGTTGTTTGTTGTTTTAGTTTTTTTAGTTGGGTAGTTTTAGTTGCGAGCTTTATTCTAGCGTTGCTAGTCGGGACTTTAGGCGGTCTTCTGACCTGTCCTCCCACTTTTTTTCAGCTGTTGGCTGCTGTGTATTCGCACATTTGTGCATTTTGAGTTATAATATTATCTGTCGTTTTGGAAAAAAAAAAAATAGTTTATCTTGTGAATATCGAACTTCTTGTAAATTAGAGTAGGGACCAACAAGCCCCTAGGGCATAGCCTGCTGGTAGCACGAGTGCTCTCTGTAGGTCTGAGTGCTTTGCGTAGGGGATCAAGTCCTAGAGGGAGGGAACACTCGACAACTTTTTCTTCATTTAGAGAAAAGAGGACAAATTGGCAATCGCCTATGTGGCGTTAGTCCTTCGTCTTGATCAAATCCCTCATTTTACCTCCCGAGGTAGTCGAGGGGTCGGATACGAGGATCTAAAACTGACTGGCGTAACCATGAAACCTACGTAAAAAAAAATTAAAATAAATATATACCACAACTTTGTTTTTGTAAATTTATAAAACCAAAATTTAATTAGATTTAATCATGTTCATCAAAGTCATATAAAATAAATACTATTAGGCAAATTCTTCTTTGATAAAAAATACATAGTTCAATGTCTCAGTTTGCAAAGAATTAGAAAATCGTTTCTTAAGTTACAAAAATTAAAAAATTGTATGTTGATTTGCTTTTTTTTTTACAACCTATATATCAAATTTGTTGGAATATCACTTGTGAGTTGTCTCACATTGATTTGATAGGGTAAATGAGCCTAGTTCATAAGTTTAGTTGGTTATTCCTCTCATCACCAATTGATTTTGAGATAGAACCTCACTTGGACTTCATTTGGGCTAATCCTCTTATGGTGCGTTTCACCTGTATGGGACTGCACTCGTTTTGCCCCCGTTTGACAAAATATGTTCCTTTTTTTTTTTTACCAAAACTCGTACCAAGCACACACCTAAACTATGCAGTGTTCGCATAAGATTTCAAAGCAGATCGTTTAAAAAAATATATAATAACAAATAGTATGGCATCATATTAATTAACTGTACTGTTTAAACTTTTGATTTCTTTTTTGTGTGGACAATAGTCCTGAATTTTCACAGCTCTACTAATCTTGATACTGTCTTTTATGACTTGTAAGTTGTAACTACTAACCGACTGAAGTTGATTGATTCTCAAATTAATTAATCAAATGAGGAGAACACATCATAGACAAAGTCCAAAACTACCCTATTTAGATTTAAAATTCATAAAAATGGCGAAGTTCTTAGCCCTACTATTGAACAAACACCGAAACATGCCTTTTTGTCACTTTGTTAGTTGAATTGACCTCTTGGCATTACTCTAATTACGGGGAGTTGGGACGATACATATTTAGATTAGAGACGTATTAACGAACCTGGAATGTATGTCGGTCGTGAAAGTGAACATATTAGAGAGATTTTTCAGATGGGAGAAGTCTGTATTGTACGTACCGTCGCTCCAACTACAAGTATTCTTCTTTTTCTTTAATATAATAGATTTTGAAGAATGCAAATAACTCTAAGGGAGTATGATTCAGTGGTTCAATTACATAGCCAAAAAATTATGTACTCTCAATGGAGTAAAGTCAAACAAAATCTCACATTATCACAATTCTTTTGAATTTATGATTTAATCATTAATATCTTGTAGTTGAGCTTATGTGCTTAATAATATATTGGGGAATTTACACTTATGCTTTAATGAATTGTGTTTATTTGTATATGTACCAAATATAAAACTTAATTACACTTATCCCTAACTTAATCAAATTATTTATACTAGTACGTAACCCGTGCGATGCATTGGATGTAAAATTTGGAAGAATAATATAACCTCACGTGCATTAGGATCGAAATTGAAATCATTAAAATACATAGGAACATTGTTGAATCATAAAAGTTCGGTAACAATCATATATTATTAAAAACCTCCTTGTACACAACATTATGAGTTTGATTATTTGGTAACTCCTCATTATCACAAACTAATATTTTCAAAAGAGACAAATCCTAAAAATCAAACTAATATTTTTGGTGAACAAACTAATATTTTAGGATTTCTAGAATTTGTTTCTTTTTGGTGTACAAACTAATATTTTATGATTGGTTATATGAATAAGGCTACCTGTTTTTGGTGTTCTTTTCATTCATTTTCATTTAAACAATCCGATGACTTGTATAATGAAATCCGAATCTTAAGCCAAAATATTTAAAAAAAGAGTTTTTAAAAATTGAAAAGTCAAGGCAATCAGTTCAGATTAATTAAAGGTCAAAGAATATCCCCTCCTTGAAATAAAGATGTGTGCTATCATTAACCAAATATCCGGTTATTGATATAGAGTGGTTACCAAAAAATAGAACGCGATAAGGACACTTCATGGAAATATCAATGGGATAAGGTCATAACAGATCGCTATACATTTTAACGGAAAAAGCTCAGATGGAATGATTTATGATAATTATGTCGTAATTAATAAATTAATTAGATGTATGAAAATGATATAATTAATGAAAAGTGTGAAAAGGACATAATTAATGAGAAGTGTGAAAAGGACAAAAACTTACCAGTTTTGGAAAATATTTAATGCAAGTCCGACATTGACCATAATTTGACCTACTATTTTGGATAAATGTTAATTCTTATTATATAAGTATAGATAGGTACAATATAATTAACAACAGATCAAGTCATAATGACTTACCATAACAGATTCCCGTAATTGATGGGATGCATTCCTAGAGAGAAACATTTTTATTTCGGCTTCTGTTATTCCAGTCTTCGTTTATATTGGATATATACATGACACATACATGACATATACATTTTTATATACATACGAAAAATATAAACAGTATATATACGAAAAATATAAAGTATATATACCTGCAACTACACAAACAAAAAAAAAGTATAAATTAATATACTACACATATAAAGCATATATATACATAAGATATACAGAAGATACACATCAAATAGTTGTCGAGTTTGGCTACAACAACAGATCTAGGCGTCAGGTTGTTTATAAAAATAGAAAACTCCAAAAAGCATGCCGACGAGAAGGGGGGGCTCGCGACAGCGGTTCGCTGTACGATGGGCTCGCGTGGGTTGCTTCTCGGCGATGACAGAAAAGGAATCGTGCGATGTCGGGCTCAGGCGCGGCTGTTTGCGGCGGCTGGAGGTGGTTCGACGACTGACGGATTCGTGGAGGGTGAATTCCCAGTATGAATTAACGTGCGACGACTGGTGGCAGATTCTGGGCTTGGCAGAGTTCTGAGCGATTTGGCGATTCATCTGCACACGGCTCGGACTGACGGGGTTCTCGAGGTAGTCGGCGACTTGATTCCCAAGGCGGCGACACGGAAAGTGACAGTTGATGTGGTCCGTCAGTTACTGGTGGCGGTCGTGCACCTGCGGGGTCTATCGAGCGATAGCGTGACCGTCAAGTCACGTAAATCACGACCCGTCGAAAAAAAAATGAGAAAAAAATCAATTAAAGGGGAAGAGAAAAAAATTAAACGAAGAACTGTAGAGAAGGAAGAAGACGAGAGAGAGAGAGAGAGAGAGAGAGAGAGAGTGATGGGGATATTAAATCCCATTAAGTTAGGTAACTAATCTCAATAAATCAGTCTTAGTAATTTTACAAATAAAATAATACTCGTATACATGTAATAAAAGTTCTGTTGTATCGTTCGAAGAGTAATTTTCTCTAATATTAAATGATGTAGACGTATCTACTTGAGGACCAGTGTGGGCCTAGGCCCACACTGAAAAATACAAAGTTAACATAACATTTCAAGGCCCTAATAAGTTACGTAAAATAGGATTACATGAAAACATGATAAGAAAACTTGATTTAGGAAGAAGAGAGGAAAAACTATAATAGAAATAAGTTTAAAAATATAATTTTTTCAATAATTCTTGAAAATTCTTGGAATATAAAACTCTTATTTTATACTTAACTTCATTTATTGGTTGGTAATTTTAACTGCTATTTTTAATTTATGTTATAGCATATGCTATACAATTAATTTGTTTGTGATGATATTTGATAATTGGTCCTTTTTATTTTTTTTCTTTGTATTAAGTTAACCATTAAATTAAATATGGTTTGAATAATTTATCTAATGTTGTTTTTATATCTAAGCGAAACTCGAAATAGATATATGCTATTATCTAATTTGGGGGAAAAATTCAAAATTAGTTCCATAGATATAGGGGGGTGACAATTTTGGTCCCGACGAAATGCACTAAATATGAATAGTCCCACAACTTTTAAAAAATGATCAAAAGTAGGACTTTTTCGCCGGATTTACTATTTCCGGCCCGGAACGCCACGTGGCGCACACGTGGCTTATTTTTTACACGCTGGCGCACACGTGGCTTAGTTTTGAATTTTTTCCTAGATAGGGAAAAATTCAAAACTAGTCCCACAAGTATAGAGGAGTGACATTTTTTGTCCCGATAGAATGCAGAAAATTCAAAACTAGTCCCACAACTTGTAAAAAAATATGAACACGTCGGATGCCACGTGGCGTTCCGGGCCGGAAATAGTAAATTTGGAGAAAAAGTCCTACTTTTGATCATTTTTTAAAAGTTGTGAGACTATTCATATTTTTTGCATTCCGTCGGGACCAAAATTGTCACCCCCTATACCTGTGGGACTAGTTTTGAAATTTTCCCTCTAATTTGGTAACTGATTAATGTATAGCTGCTAAAATAGTAAGAGATGTTTGATTTGAATGTATAACTATTTTCTTTTTCTTTTTAATTTTATAGAGCAGATGGATGAAAATCTTTAAAATAGTCATATCAAAAAAATGTGTGAAATTATTATTGTCTTAAAATTTTTATGTTTTTGTTTTTGATTTTTTACTTAAAATATTATGTTTTATTTGTTTCTGTCTTTGATTTTTTTACTTATGAAATATAATGTTATGCTATTTTAAAAAATTTTAGGCCTTACTCATATAGATCGCTAGATTCGTCCCTGGATGTAGCATCAAATATCAATGATATTTACAATGTTCAATTTAATCGTTGTATTTTTGTTTCGTATATATCATTACGTTTTATTAAATTGAAAAACGATACATTAAATTCAAGATCTGGTTATTTGTGCTTATGTGTTCGTGTTTGCATGCCTAATATAAAATAGCTTGGAGACCACTGCAATCTTCGACACTGAAATATGGGGAATTTACGATGGTTTTCTTTAATCATAAAGAAGGTAAAGGCGGAAGTGAGAAGGCTAGAAAGAAAATAACATGGGGATTTCAGGAGAGACAACGCTTTAGAGCGCTTTTGGATTGAGATAAAACTGATTTTAATAGACCAATTGAGTTATATTTGTTTGAATTTTTTAACTCAAAATTAAACTCAACTCAACTCTTCTTAATATTATCAGTATAATTAAATAATATTAATTAATCATCCTCACACATCACATTAATTTTAATTCACTATTCATCAACTCACATAATTTTAATTACATATCACTTCCAATAACTTATCTCCTAATTTTACATTACATCAACTTTATGACGTATAGAAAGCGTATGAAAGGCAAAACAAGAAATAAAACCCTCTAAAAAATATTCTTATCCCATAAACTTGACTAGTTCTCCATAATGAAGAAGAAGCCAATAAATAGAATCCCACAAAGTCATAATTACTTAACTTGCCTAACAAGAAAAGGAGTAGGCTAAATAAATAAAGATCACCTAACAAACTAAATATATGCAACTAATAATAATAAGAATGATATAAAAGGTAACAAATAATTACATTAAGGAAGACAGACGACCATGCTTCTCCAAGAAGGCACCACAATCTGGTCTCTATCATTCTCCCTCGATTGAGAATGATTCGCCTCAAATCGGATCCAACTGCGTCTTCATCGGAATTGTACAAAGTAATGGCACCAGATGCTTGATAGTGAAAACGTCCGAAGTGCAAATGTGTGATGGAAGACGTAGATAGTAAGCATTTAGATTGATCTTATCCACTATCTCGACCAGACCTATCTTCCGGGCGGACAACTTATTATACTCGTGGGAAAAAAGTCGATCCTTCATCAATCTAACCCAAACATAGTCACCCATCTCAAACTCCACGTGGCGCTGACAAGCATCCGCATGACACTTATGCCCATCGGTCAACTTCTCTAAATTCGCACAAGTCGTCACATGTGTTTGCTGCAATTCTGCCATAAAATTCTCGACCTGACAATCACGTGGCTCCGTCGATGTAAACTCCACCAAATCCGCGAGACCGTGCGGTTGCACGGCGTAGACCACCTGAAATGGAGAAAAACACATAGCGTGACTAACTATCGAATTATGGACGAACTCGGCCTGACTGAGCCGTTGATCCCACCTTCTGAAATTCTCGCACACTAAACAACGCAACAAATTTCCAAGCGAACAATTAACGACTTCCATCTAACCATCTGTCTGCGGGTGAGAGGCATTGCTAAAATCCAACTGCATATTAACAAGGTGCCACAAACTACGCCAAAAGAAGCTAAGGAACCGAGTATCACGTTTAGACACAATAGACGAAGGTAAACCATCAAGCGATACACCTCGCGAAAGAACAGTTGCGCCACATGCACGTCATCAGGCGTGTGCTTGCACAAAATAAAATGGACCATTTTGGAAAAGCGGTCAACCAACACAAATGTATAATCGTGCCCTCCATGCGTGCGCAACAAGCCAAGCACAAAATCCATACTAATCGCACACCATGGCTGTGATAAGATAGGCAAAGGGCGATAAAAACCGACATTAGATGCAATGCCCTTAGACACCTGACAGACCCGACAGTGCCCCACAAAACGCGTCACATCACGAAGCAAAGACAACCAGAAAAAAGAAAGCTGGACCAACTCAAAGGAACGATCCCGACCCACGTGACCCGCACCATGAAGGTCGACAACCAACTTCAGACAGAGACTGCAATCCAAAAGACAGCCGCATGCCACAAAAAATAAACCCATCAGCACGTATTCCTCGAAAGGACCGGACTCAAGGCGCACTAAGATTGGATCGAAAAATGCATTGATAGCATAAACCTCACGCAGCAAGTTAAAGCCCAAAACCAAAACCCGCATATCCATCAACACCAGGGAAAACTGACTTAAAGCATCTGCCACACGATTAGACACCCTCAAGCGATGCTTTAGCACGGAAGTAATCTGCTGGAGAAATGTCATCCACAAAGCATGGTGCGCCAATATATTATCCTGGAAGCAAGTTAACGCAACGCCTCATGTTTCGTGTAAAGAACAAGATCCGAGTGGAAAAAGTAATGGCGCCAATAATGAACCGCACGGACCAAAGCATAAAACTCGACACCATGTGCATTATACCGTAAAGGAGGTCCCGACAAGTTCTCACTGAAAAACGAGAAAGGGCGCGTATCCTTGCTCAAGACGGCCCTAATCCCAACCTTCAAGGCATTAAAAGAAAGCTCTAAAGGGCGCAAAAAATGCGGCAAGACCAAGACGGGGGCGGACATTAACTAAATCTTGATAAGAGCAAAAGAATCGGCGTCTTGTGGGCTCCAAACAAAGGATTTGCCCGTGAGGCAGTCCGTTTTAGGCGCCGTGATCGAACTAAAATGTGAAATAAATCACCGATAAAAGGATGCGAGCCTATAGAAGATTTGTTTCTCAGTAATCAATGTTCGGTCAATCCCAAATCGCCACCACCTTCCTATCATCCATGCGAATCTCTTCTGTTGAATTACAATACCTAAGAACATGACAGAGTTGAACAAGAAGAAGCCCTTCTTCAGCGCCGCAAAAAAGAACTCGGCGCGTAAGATGAGAAAAATCGATCGAACATTGTTTGTCCCATTTTTGTTGCGTTTTTCCTTGTTATTGTTCCTTTCTTTTTTCCCCATATTAGTTTTTTTAGTTAGTTTTTATCTCCTTTTTTAGTGTATCGCGTGTTTTCCTCTATCTTGGTTTTTCTTGTGTTTTTCGTATGTTTTTTCGATTTTTCTTTGTTTATGGTGTGCAGGGTGGAAATCTCCAGAGAATAGAATTTTGGGAAAACATTAGTCGAGCAAGCGTAATCAGATAGAGGAGTTCGTGTGCATCACACAGGAGAAGATGAAACCAGATTTCGAGTCCATACGAGTGTATACGAGCCCGAGAAGTGGAGACGTGCACATATGCCAGCAGCTCGCCGAGGCCTTGCCGTGAAGACCCCGCGCCGCGAAGCCCTTTCCCTGCCGCGCCGCTGCTGAAGTCCCGCGCCACGATGAAGTCCCCTGCCGTGCTGCTGAGCTGCCCCGCGCCGTGGTGAGATGCCTTGCCGCGCCGTGTCCTCCCTGCCGCGCCGCGCCGCGATGCGCCATTCCCCGCGCCGTGATGCGCTCTTCTATAAATATATGTACGGGCTTCCATTCAGGAACGTCTCTTGACCGGGTGAAAACCCTAGGTCCCGAGAAAACTCACGAACTCCCTCTTTCTCCTTCTCTTTTCATTCTTCTTCATTTTTTTACATTTCTTTCATCGTTTTCTTTCATTCTTCTTCTCCTTTTTCTTTACGATTAAGTCGAATTCAACTTTGGAACTTGAATTGATTGTAAGTATTCCTTTCTCTTATTTTATTCATGAATAATGGTTATTTGAGAGGAATAATTATGATTGTTGGATTTGATATTCGTAGCTAAATCTGATTGCTAGGGATAGGGAAGTTTGTTCTTGTTTAACGTGCATTTGTCGAGCTTGATTTGTTCATGCTTATGTGAGTTGAATTGATTAGGAATAGATGAAATTGTGTTTGATAGTTTGGTGTAGCCGAAAGGTGACACTTCGATCTTGCAGTTGTAACAATTGGATATTGAGTTGTCGAGTTTGGTTTTGTTGATTCCAATAATTAGTTGATTAAACACCTTCTAATTGAATTGGCGACTGTCAGAACTAAAAGGGGAGAAGTCGTAGACTTAGGCTCGCATGAGATAGATGATTTCGTAACTGAATAGTCTATAGGTTTTGGATTGAAATACGTGCTTGTCGATGACCCGTCCCTTGTTACGAAAAGTTATTGGTATTGGGATAATTGGCTTGTGTCGTATGCTCAAGTTTGTTCGTCTACGTTCAATCCCTTGTTATGAAGAGTTATTGGGAGCGAACCGTTATATGTCTAACCGAGAGTGTCAATCTCGAACCGAGCGATTAATTGCCCGATTTTGCTAGAACTTGAACTAATTATCCCCGATTCCTAGCTTTCCCATCTTTGTTTCATTCTTTTATTCTTAGGTAGATTATTGCTTTTTCTTTCTTAGTTAATAATTATTCAAATACCCTATTTGATTAGAGTGTTTAGGATTTTGTTTTCTTTTTGTGTGAAATCAATACCGAAGCTAAATTTCGAACCGCCTTCCTTGTGAGATCGACCCGGGGAACGAATCCTTCGTTTCGGTACTCGGTAAAAATAATAATTTGTGCTACAACAAATTTGGCGCCGTTGCCGCGGAGGGCAAGTAGGATATTTGGTTTTGGTATTTATTTTATTTTCCGTGTTTCTCTTTGTCTTTTGTTTTTAGGATTTTTGTTCTTTCTTTTGTGCATCTTTGTTTTTCTTTTTGTCTTGTTTGTTTTTATCTTCTTTTTCTTTCCTCTTCGTGGCTACGTGTGGTTGTTCTGTTTTGGTGTGCAGGAAGTATGAACTTCAACCATGTGTTTCCCTTACCGCACACCCAGTCTTGGAGTCACAAGTCGAGCTATCACGACGGGAGCTACTATCAGTCATATCCGTACTCTTCCAAGCAGTGCTGGGATCCCTACACAGTCGAGCAAACTTATGAGTCCCACGAGCATAATGAGAAGCTCGACCGGATTCTCGATTTTATAACATCTCAGTCAGCTCGAGAAGAAGAGGCCGCATTCAACGAAAAACTTGATCTAATCTTGGCTCGGGTAATGGCCCAAGCAAGCCAAAGAGAGGAGGTTGAGCTCAGATGTGCCCGATTGAGCGAGCAAGTGGAAAGTCTAGCAAGGCGCATCGACTCGATCAAGTCCCACGCCCACAAGCTCGAGGTTGTGGACCCACATCCCATGCCCGAGCATCTAAATGAGCTCCAGGACGACTCTTCAGAGTACAATGCCAAGCTCGACCTCATCCTCGATTAGATGACGGCCCGAGCAAACCAAGAAAAGGAGATTGAGTTCGGGTGTGCTCGATTGAGTGCTTAAATGGAAAATCTAACAGCACGTCTCGACTCTATCGAGTCAAAAGTCGACAGCTCCCATCTTATGGTTGGTGCCCAAATGTGTTTTCCGATTCACATGTGTGAGACCGAAGAGGAAGATGATGCTATCTAGTGGGACGACGATGTTTTGGAGGAGGAAATTCATGGACTTGATCATGTCACCATTTCTCGAGTCCCTCCTCCTGCTACCGAAATGGAGCATTCACCTTCGGAGCCATCACACTGTGCTACCAAGTGGGCCAGATTTAGCTCGACTTATTCCACGGATGTGCTCGTTATCCCTCAGGTTGATGACAGAGCTCTGGTGGGAAAAGCTCTATGTCAACTACTGGGGATTGCTCATGCCCACGTCAGGTTCCTCCAGAACACAGCCACCCGAATCCACCATGCCCGTCTTCTTGCCAAACTGCCTGGGCTATCACTTCTCGAAAATATGAAGGCGTGGCATGATCCATTTCTTTCTGGACCCTGGTTGAGTCGTACTCAGGTTTCGTCAAGCTAATGACGTTAAACAAGCGCTTCTTGGGAGGCAACACAAGTGAATTATCGCTTTCTTAGATATTTTTCTTTTTGCTCTTTTATTTTATCTTGGAATAATGGAAGTTTTGAAGTTCTCTATTTTTCTTGGCAGGTACGTGTTCGTGAGTTTGAGCAGGAGGATTGCGTTGAATGAGGAATTCCGAGGTTTTGGGTTGAGCATAGGCGAGCGGCTTGCACGTGAATGCTTATTTCCATCGATGCTACTTTGGTTTGCACACCCTGTTCTTTTTCTTTTTTATCTTTTTGAGTTGTTTCTTTCCCCTGTCTTTTCTTTCGAGTCTTATGTTCTTGTGGTAGTTGCTAGTATTGGTTCGATATATGAAAGTGCTAGATCCTTTATTTGACTTCCTGTTTCGTGTTGAAGCAATGAGTACATTGCCTCATTTTAACTGTGGGGGAGTTTATTTGGATTTTTGCATGTTTATATGGTGGGCCGGACTAGTTTTAGGTTTTTGTGTTGTTGAGCATGGTATTGGTGGATTATACGATTTGTTGATGAATGTTTGATGAAATTGGGAAGTTGTGATGACGGACGTGTGGTCATTGCCTCGGTATATGCTTGATTGCTTTGAGTGACATATATTTGCCTTGTGAAGTTTTGATCCTTACTCTTCTTTCTTGTGAGATATTGGTCATATTCTTGAATGATTAGAACTTGCCTTGAGTTTGTTTGAAAGGAATCGATTAGAGTTTGAAATTGCGAAAGTGATTGAGGCGTTTTGTTTGATTAGCTCTCTTTAGCCTTGTTCTTTGACCCTAAACACTATTATCCCTAGTAGCATGTTCGAGCCTTGAGCCTTTTCTTGTCAGCCATGCATCTAATGTATCTTGTTGACTAATTTTGTGATGATTGGTAAAGATGGTGTCGTTGTTGAATGAGGTGAATTGGAGTTGGATTTCTATTGCTTGACCTATTTTT
>BKCP01006515.1:431871-462843 GCA_008636005.1 Striga asiatica
TTTTCGAAATGATAAATTTTATAACAAAAAACACATAGATACAACCAGACATCAGCCAGAATAAGCCAAACAGCTATCAAGCCGAATCTAGCGAGAGGAGTACACACGTAGGTACGTCCTAGAATTAGCCAAACTAACTCACCCACTATCCACAAACTAAACTAAACTAAACTAAACACTCCCACAAAAGAGAATCAAACTTCTACAAACTGCTAATTGAAAACAAACTGCACTTGTTTGGCCTAATTTGAGAATTTGACCAACAGATAATGTCATAACTTACAAAAATCCCTAATTTGTTATCCAATAGACCGGTTTCCCTTGCCAGCCCAGATGGTCAACTAAACGAGTATTTCAACACCTCCAACTCCACTCATTCGTCATAATAAACGAGCCAAGTTCCAACCCACTCGACTGCTCACTTTGTTTCATATAATTGCCTTATCCACCATAGAAACAAATAGGCTGCCGCAATTGCACCTTCATGACTACACTAGAAGAGCCCTTTTGTGCTGCATTAACTAAATTTTAGAGTTAAATACAATATTATATAATCTACTCATGCTGCATGATAACTGCCTCTTCCGCTATTATCCAGTCTTCACTGCCAGATTTTACTTGATACGACGAGTCTGCACAGTTCTGAAAGAGATCAACCGAAGCAAATTAAAATTCTAAAACGGGGAAAAATAAAAGAATAAAAAGATGGTTGAAAACGCAAACTTCGGGAAAATCACAAATATCATTCTAGATGCTTTGTGTAATAACAAAATTTACTTGCGGGAGTAACAAATATAAACAAAGAACCGAAACAATGAGAAGATTAAATAAATAAAGAAATAAATAAACAGAAGGTTGCAATCAGCAAAGCCATTTGTGTTGTAAAATCTGATGTCAAACTAATGTCCGCCTTTCATCCTTCACATTATTTACCTTGAACTCTTTTCGTATTTACCTTGGAACAAGTGTAGACTAACAAAGTCATCCAATTAAATTTCTCTAAGGATGTCCTCTGGAAGTCGTTGGTGCTTGCAGAAAGTGTATCAATGGCGTCATCAACTGTAGTTCATAATGCCTTTGTCCACCACAGAGGTTACACGTCCTGGGATTTTCCATTTCTTCAGAAGGCAATAGAGGCTTCCCACCATAGGAATATCTGGGTGCCATAGTGAAAAAATAAAGGAAAATGAGAACTACAAGGCTATTAAAAAAACAAAAAAAATCAGCTATAGCAGCCTAAAGAAAGTATTCACTTATACAGCATAATAACAAAAATGGGCATGAAGGTTTATCCAATTTATCTACAAAAATAACAAAATAAAACACCAAAAAAAATCCAGCTGCCTAGTAAACCGTCCCTTGAGTTACATATATTTCAAAATATTGTCCTCAATTGATTGACTTTGTAAAGTAGAAACATACCTCCATTGGTGTTCGTCATTTTGAAGTTACCAATTATAAAACCGTTGGTATCTGTGTAATTATCCATAATTTTTAACAGGATAAGCACGATTGAATGATTTTGAGGAGCTTTTTACCTGAAACATTGCTCTGGGTAAGCATCCACTCGTTTCTTCAATTTCAGGTAAGTCCTGTCGGCACTCAATGCTCTATCATATTCGTAATTCTCTTCTTCATATGTTTCTCTATTTGACTGATCTTCCAAAGTGTAATCACACTCTTGAATCGAGAGCAAGGAGGCCTTGGAACGCTTGTTGGTAACATTTTTTGATAGTTTTTCGTCTAAAGGGTATATGTAGAAGCACGGCATCACTGTAATGAGGCAAGGAGAGACTTGAAATCTTCAATTAATTGAAAATGAAGTATGCACATCATTCAGGAAACAAGTGGAAAAGTGAAGATACATAAATATTGTGGGGGTATCAAGATCAGCATTTGGTGAAAAGGATACTACAAGAATTATCCTTAGCTCTGTGGTAATTGAAACAAAAAAATACATAAATAAATAAACTTATCTTTCGAAATTACAAAATCTGTCGACATATGCTTACATTGTTCCCAATTAATTATACTACATGCATAAAATCATAATTTATCTTATCAAATTGTAAAGCTGAAGAAGAGAGAATTGAAATTAAAATAGATTAAATTGATACATATTACTTCACATAATAAATCATGAAATGTCATATATAACATTAAATACAATAAACGGAAACAAAATAGAAAAGCGTAAAAACTCAAAAAGAATTTAATCTTATTTTGATGTTTCATCACACATTTAAATAATAAATGGTTCTATAAAAAAACATTATAGAATTCAAGCCTCCACATAGTTAAAAAATGTCATACCGACCAGTGTAGAGCCTGAAACAAACCTGTCCGAGCTTAGTATTAAGCCAAACTGGAAATAAATTTATCGATCATTTGATGGATCGTGGGCTTTTTTGAACTGTGTAAAGCTACAGAGAGTATTGCACGTTTCCAACACTTACGAGATGTCTTTCTGTTTGTCCCATTTTTGTTGCACTTTTCGTTATTGTTTTACCTTTCTTTTCCTCCCGTTTTGGATCTTTTCATAGGTTTTTCGGTTCATCTAGTCGTTTGTCTCACATGTTTGCCTATATTTTGCTTTTTCCGTGTTTTTTGTTGTTTTGTCTGTTTTCGTGTGTTTTCTTGTCTTTGGAGGTCCAGGTTCGGATCTTTGACCAGGCATTTCTATTCAGTCGAAAGAGAATGTGACCTTCCTGATTTTACAAAGTGCATTTTGCGAGAGTCTCGTCCAAGCCTGAAGAACCAAGCCTGAAAGTCGACCTCCGGCAGCCTTCTTCAGCTTGTGACGAGCCCGCCGCCGGAGAAGAACCAAGCCTGAAAGTCGCCGACGACCTTCCTTCTTCAAGCCTGAAAGTCGCACGGACTTTGTCGACGGCTTCACCCTCGACCGCGGCTTCCAGATATTCATCACGACCTATCCCGAGGCCCAGAAGCTTCTCGACCACACCGCGCTCGACCTCCATGGGTTTTACTCCGGCGCCCGGGTTTGCTACTGCAGCGGTTCTGCATCTTCAGAGTCGCTATTTGTCCGCCGTGGGCTCGGTTGGCTTAAGACGGCGGCGACAGGAGCTGAGATGGGCAACCCATGTAGATCTGCTTGAAGAGTTTGGGGGTGGGGTTGGGTGCTGGGGGTGGACTTGAAGGATGATGCCCTCGATCAACGCGAGGAGGTGGCGGGGACCACGACGGTGACTAGGGAAATTTTCCGGCTTGCGCGCAATTCTTGGTGGAGGCGGATGGAGGCTAGGGTTTTGCAGAGTTGGGGCAGGGATTTGCTTAGAAAATTTGATAATTGTTGGGATTAAATTGCAATTTCAAAATCTTATAAGTTATATCAATTGAATCCTTGGGGTAAAATATGTAATTTATTTAGAATTTGAATAACTACAATATAACCCTTAAGTTTTTATATCATATAATTCATGCACATTTAGTTTATTTCTTGTGCATATATGGATAATACACAATGCATATCTTTGTTATAAATAATGCATAGTTAATTGAGAATAAGAAACACATATTTATTTCATAATGCATATTTAGTTCATTCTTTGTGTATATTTAGTTCATTTATTATGCATATTTAGTTCATCCATAGTGCATATTTGTCTTATTTAAATTAAATATATAATGATGCATATTTAGTTCATTGATGATGCATATTTAGTTCATTGATGATGCATATTTAGTGCGAAACGACTAGAATGAATGTATACTCCAAAAAGAAAATGGGGGTACTGTGCTTTCCAGAGAGATCGAGATGCTATGTCCAAAAGCTTCGGGGCACCTAGGACACAAGCCTATATTTACCGAATTATCGTGAGTCGTTATGCCCTGCCTTCTTAGCTTGATTCATTTGAGCAGATGTGGGGGATAGAGACGAAAAGGAACTTCACCAGCCTTTCGGTTCAGGCACTTAGTTCTGGAGCCCGATTCGAGTATCGCGGTCAACTTAATGGAGTGCATACTTCAGATGCCATCAAACAACTGCTTCAGCGAAAATACGAAATGCATATTTGTTATATTTAAATTAAATATATAATAAAGCATATTTAGTTAATTCATGATGCATATTTAGTTCATACGAAATGCATATTTGGTTCATCCACTGTGGATATTTGTTATATTTAAATTAACTATATGATGATTCATATTTAGTTCATTGATGATGCAGATTTAGTTAATACGAAATGCAGATTTGTTATATTTAAATTAAATATATAATGATGCATATTTAGTTCATTAATGATGCATATTTAGTGAATATGAAATGCAGATTTGTTATATTTAAATTAAATATATAATAATGCATATTTAGTTATACGAAATGCATATTTAGTTCATCCACCATGGATATTTGTTATATTTAAATTAAATAAAATTGTGATGCATATTTAGTTCATTCATGATGCATATTTAGTTTATCCATAGTGAATACTTATTATATTTAAATTAAATATATACATGTGCATATTTAGTTCATTCATGATACATATTTAGTTCATATGAAATGCATATTTAGTTCATAAACATATACTTAGTTGATATTATTGGTGCATATTTAGTTCATAAGGATTGCATATCTAGTTCATATAAGGTGCATAGTACTGAATGCATATTTTCTTCACATATAATGCAACGGGTCAATGCCGGAAGCCAACGGATCTCGCCGGAAGTCAACGGCCAGGAAGTCAACATTCAACGTCATAGTCAACGGTCAACAGTCAAAATAATATTTAAATAATTAAAATAATAAAATAAAAAATTATTATTTAAATAAAGAGTTTAATATATAACCATGGATGCAGACATCAATAGTGGTTTTTGTAATACTCAAATTTTGTTTGCTTGGTTCTATCACTTTTATTTTTGTGCAATACTTGGGCTAACCCTCAAGGGAATTTTCGTAATCATCCTGGGTGGAACTGAGGACGAGATAGATTTACACAAACAGAATTCATCATTCAGAATTTGAACACTACCTGTCCTCCACACTTTGATAAAGGTAAGAGTACCACTGAATGTATGAGTCATGGAAAACTTTTCGTAAGACAGAAACCAAAAACATCATTACATAAGGAATTAAAGTGGTCTAAACAAGAAAAATGTTACCGTGAATTTTATCATTTGTAGGTCTAGCTGCTGGCTGAAACTTGGGCAGTGTCTCTCTACTCGACCCAGCATCATTCCGCCTTGTTCTTGTAGTCGTCAAATTTGCAGCTTCAGAAAAAGCCCTGGCCAACTTGTCCATATCCATGTCGTCATCATCATCACTGTCACCATCTTCATGACCTGACTCGTCTCTAATGTCAAGTGACCACAGATCCTCCTGCCAATTGTTATTTGAAGCAGAAACAGATGTGGGCACATGATTTGTTTCCTTGCTTGTGATCTTTTGAACTCGAATGGCACGCCAGCTGTAAGAAGAATGAAAATGAGATAATAATGGAGCCTTTGCAACAAACTTAAGCTTCAACGAGAAGTGGTTTATTGACGGCACAAAAAAGTTCTGAGAATCAAAAGTTGGAAGCTAAAAGGTGAACAAACTAAAGGAAAATGTTCAGTGGAAAAGTTCGTAGTTTTTTCTTTTCTTTCATTAGTTTGTAGAAATCAAACTAGAAGCAGAATAGTTCCAAAGTGACAATTGGTTGCAAGAAGATTTTTATTATATAATGCATTTATGCTAGAAAAAATTAATGTCCCCAAAATGCTTACTTTCACCTTTTTCTTCAAACTAATATTTACCATTAAAAAACAGTAGTCTTTTTCGGAACCACTTCCTTAAGAGTTGCATTACTCGTAATTCACATACAAGATTTCTTCCTCATATCTAACTACAGCCTCAATATTCATTCCTTTTCCTTTATATGAGAAAAGTTATTGACATAAATGCATCAGAAATTCTATGGCGCCCATATGGGCACCATATGGTACCATAATCTTCACGATCTAACGCCTAATATTCATTGTGGAATTGATGTTTAAACAAATGTAAATCCCAGCAATGAAAATAGTGCATGCATTATGGTAATGATGTTTAAACAAATGGAAATCTTGCAATTTGAAGAGAGGCAGATGGAAATAAGTTTTTGATTTTGCTATAATCCCATCCTTGTTTTGCTATATATTTGGGTTCTTTCCTACTTTGCTCTACAATTCAACGGTGCCTGGTTGGTTCTCCACTTCCATATGTTGCTGAAATTTCAACATCCCAACTCAAATACGAGAATTTTTGTTGACCAATATCTGTTTTTGGAGTGTTTCATTAAAAATATTTTTAAGGACATTTCTTGTTCTCTGACTTTGAAACCTTTTATATTTGTTGTCATGATACAACTTAATTAGGCGTCTGGAATGTCTGGAATGCAAGTATACCGATTCACAATACATAGTTTCTTCCCTTGCCTTTCATAAGAGAGGGAAAATTCTTGAATTGCCTGGTGACGAAGGATATACTTCACTTTGGCCGTTAGATCATTTCCCCCCAAAGTTGATGAGTGAAATTTGTATCGATAAGATCTCCATTCAAAAAGTTGATTTTGTGACATAATCAACTCATCGTCTTATATGATCCAAGGGTAAATCTTATATTTGCATCATCTGTAGCTTTTTCTCTCTTTTCCGAATAACTTGCATTGCTATCTGACAATTGAATATAATGTGCTAGAATATAATGAAGTTTTATTTCAACGAGTCTGGAGATCCTACAATAATAGACTTGAACTTGGGCTTCGACGACGAAGATGAAGACCTCGAGATGTTCGCCCTAACACAGGAACATTGCCTTATTGCATGCTCGCCATCTTCTATTTTCTCACTAATTTATTATATCCATGATATTTATATATATATTAGATTTTATATTTCTGTTTCAGTGTGTTAAATTTGCATTTTCAGGTTGATACGAGGGACCCACATGTGCAAATTATTAAGAAATCTCAACATTATATTACTGAACTTTGAACTTGCAGTACATGACAACATAGTTGTTGTTCCTACGAAAGACAGCTATGCTCGTATCAATGATACACGAATGTCTATATCACCTTTCACAAAGTTGCGTCCCGATGTCAGTCCCGATGTCATTGGCGATAGTGATACAGTTGAAACATTGAGGTTTTCGGTCCATGGGGATAAAACGAAACCAAGAGCTCCCCATGGACCAAAAACCTCAATGTTTCAACTGTATCACTATCGTCATTGACATCGGGAGACAACTTTGTGAAAGGTGATATACCTATTCGTGTACCATAGATACGAGCATAGCTGTCTTCCGTAGGTAGCAACAGCAACTAAGTTGTTATGTACTGCAAGTTCAATAATGTAATGTGATTTCTTAATAACTTGCAGATGCGGGTCCCTTGTATCAACTTGAAAATGAAAATTTAACACATTGAAACAAAAATAAATATATATATATATATATATTTCATATATATATATATATACATATATATATCCAATATATATATATAAGTATATGTATATATCCAATATATATATATATATAAATATATATCCAATATATATATATACTTGGAAAATAGAAGATGGCGAGCAGGCAATGAGACAATGTTCCTGTGTTCGGGCGAACATCTCGAGGTCTTCATCTTCATCGCCGAAGTCCAAGTTCAAGTCTATTATTGTAGGATCTCCAGACTCGTTGAAATGAAACTTAATTAATTTCTAGCACATTACATTCAAATAACAATGCAAGTTATTCGAAAAAGAGAAAAAAAGCTACAGATGATGCAAATATAAGATTTACCCCTAGATCATATAAGACAATGAGTTGATTATCAGTGTCTGTCACAAAATCAACTTTTTGAATGGAGATCTTATCGATACAAATTTCATTCATCAACTTTGGGAGAAATGATCCAACGCCCAAAGTGAAGTATATCCTTCGTCACCATCCAATGCAAGAATTTTCCATAAGAAGACAAGGGAAGAAACTACGTATTGTGAATCGGTATACTTACATTAGAGACGCCTAATTAAGTCCTGCGTATCATGACAACAAATATAAAAGGTTTCATACTCAGAGAACAAGAATCAGCCTTGGGTCCTTAATTACTGCAAAATATTTTTAATGAAACTGTAACGCCCCACTTTTATTTGCCGAAAATCAGAATACATTTTTCAAATTTATTTCGAAGCACCTGAGGCGTTACCCCTTTTTAAAACGGACTTCAATACTAACCAATTTTTCAATACTCGATCATTCATCAAACTCAATCATCATCAATAATACTAACTCCCAAAAACGGGTTTTCCAAAATTTCATAAATCATCACCCAAACCGGGTTCCAACAATATTCATAAATTCTAAGGAGCATCTCCTTAACATTATTTAGTCATAAAATCCAAAATTCATAAAAACAATAATACCCCAAGTTCATAATCATAAACCAGTTCATAAATGCGGAAGCATAACAAATAATAAGGCCAGTCTTATAGACCGACGACCACTCGCTCTACTCCGCCGTCGTACCTGCCTCGCTTAACTAACCTGAAACGTGAATTTCAGGTGGGGATGAGCACAGTTGGAAAAAGTAGTGCTCACCACTATGCAGTAAACATTATTCGTAATAATGAAATAATAATCAATAATCAAGAAGGTATGGTCTCAGCATGTATACGAATCAATTAATTATCCCAATCTCCTATCAATCATATCTATAATAGACTCATGCGTACACCTATAGCAATAGACTACTGTCGAACTATATACCGAACGCCTTATCTAAGGCCTTACAAGGAGTGTCCGGCCAGTAGGAGTATCCCGCCGGCCAAGGCCTTAGTCTTACCAACGGGGTTGTCCAGCACAGGGACCTTTAACCCAGGTCTTACGGCTCAATATGTGTCCAGCACAGGGACCTTTAACCCAGGACTTACGGCTCAAAATGTGTCCAGCACAGGGACCTTTAACCCAGGACTTACGGCTCAAGATGTGTCCAGCACAGGGACCTTTAACCCAGGACTTACGGCTCACAATAATAAGGAGACTACCCAACGGGTACGTTCTATAGATACGGGGATAACCGTTCGACGGCCGGTACAGCTCACATCGAAGGCTACATGGTTTACATGCATACTTTGATCATACCAAAATTTAAAACAGTAATAATATTTACAGCATAGAAAATTTTTAAATAAAACCCACCTGGATACCGAAGTAGCAAATAGCACACAAAAGCTTGTAGGAATGCGAGCTCGACTCGTCAAACACCTACATTTAATAATATATTTTTTTTATCTAATTATCAAGGGCGACGACAAACAGAAAAGGGACAATTAAACACCTAAGGCAAATAAGACAAACAACGCAATTAAGACAATAAACGAATTTCTAGCAAACTCTATGCATGTAAATAGCATCTTTAGCCTTTAAATAAAAGGTAATGTAAATATCCACTAAGACACTGAATATTGCTAAATGTAAAGACAGATATTGCAGGTGGCTGAAGCCATATCTTTGAGCATTACTAAATATCCGAAAACACCAATTTGATTACATTAACACATGGAAAACGTGATGATGCTTTGCACCATGGTAAAACCAAATCTTTTTCCTCCAAGCCTTACAAACAAATCATATATTTATAGAATCATCAAAATAGATCCATAATTATCTCTACATCAGCAGCATCACAGTACAGCTTTTCTATAGATTTATATGTTACCAATTCTTACAAGAAATACTAACCAAAAACACATGGAATCTATCCAACTAATATATCCCAAAATAAAAATAAAAAAATGATTAACCAAATCAATTAAATTCAACATAAGTCTGTACAAATCCTTAATTATTGATTTGAACTAATTCTACTAATATACGAAAATATCTTACCCAGATTTGTAATAATTAACAATTTATACAATCAGATAATGGCAAAGTATTCGACAATTCAGAACTCAGTCAATTTACTATATCATTTCGAGTCCAGCAAAAGCAGAATCATCAAATAATCTACATAATTAACATGCTATACATCAATATAAAGCTCAGCAGAAATAGAGTACACACGGCCAGCCCTCACATTAAACAGAATCGGATTTCAAGGTCCAAAATTTCACATCTCCACAAGGACCCAACTTCACGAATTATCTTCAACATAAGCAATTCATATTCACTTTCAATAACACTATCATAATCCAAGTTAAACAGGATGACTTCACAATATCCAAAATTCACCATTTAAACACATAAATATATATCGAAATCCAAAGGATAAGCCATAATACCTCCGTAAATAAAAATAGAGAAAATTCGGTTTTTGGCTCCCGGTTTGCTGCAGCCCGACAACCCGTGACAGCTGCCCGACCCACACAAAGGCTCGGGCTGAATGTGGTCGGCTCGTCTCTGCCGCTGCTGTCCGGTGCGTGCACGGTAGGCCTCAGATGGTTCTTCTCGGCCCAGTGCGAGACCACAGTTAGTGGCGGCTGAACGGACCTGAAACGGGACTCGCCTCGGCTCGCGGTTGCCGTCTCGGGTGGCTCAAACGACGGCGGTCGAACAAATGTTGCTCACAGTTGAGGTGCGGCAATGGCTGATCGAGTTTGTTCTCCGCGATGTGAGTTGTTCCTCCCGGACGGATCTCTGTTTCGTGCGCTTGCTGGGATGGCCAATACTCCTCAGAGGCAGAGGGTTTCTGCTCTCCGCGTGCGATGGCAGCTAGGTGACGGAGGTTCTCGAGACGACCACTGAGGCGCCAGCGATGAGAGGAGTTCGCGATGGTTCTGCTCGCAGAGGCTGTGGGACAGAATTTCTCGTCGGCGGCTGGCTGGGCTCGACGAATAGGGGCTTCTCGCGGCGATGGATGGTCGCAGATCACGGCGGTGCTAGGGCTGGGGTGCCTCGCGGCGGCAGCTGCAATTAACGCCGGCGAGAAGAGAGGGGTTCGCCTCGCGGCGGAAAAGAGAGTGACGGGGAATGGCTGACGAACAGGACTCCAACTTTTGGTGAGCGCGGGGGGCTGCTCTGTTCAGGGTGGTGGTCGTCGGGCATCGTTAATTGGTCGCGACTGTGAACAACGGCGGCTCAGTGCGCGGTGGCTGGAAGGCGGAGGAGATGAGGATGATTCTGGTGGGGCGATTTATGAGGTGATTTTCAGAGTTTGAGAGAGAGAGATTTGATGATGAGGGACAGATCGATGGGATCTCGATCTGGTTCTTCCCGATGAGAAACCGCGTGAGGAGAAAACGAAAGAGAGAGGGCTGAGGTCTTGTGTGCGTTTAAAAGGAAAGAGTTGGGCTTAGGGTTGCTAATAATTGAGCTAGGAACATTTTGCAAAAATAGCCCAAATCAATTAAATCATTTGGGCCGAAGGTTCGGGGCTGGTTCAGTTACGGGCTCGCGGGTTCAATGAAGTGATTCGGCTCTCAGGCCCGACTCGACGTAGCGTTAAATAAGGTTCTTCTTGGGCTCGATAAATTGCAATATAAATAAACAGGGTATAATATATATTTATAATACACACAATTTAATTTATAAAATAATAATAATATTAGCAAAAATACAAATACACATTTTAGTTAAATAATAACATTTAGACAATTTGGCAATTAATCATATTTAGACAATTAGACATTTAATTCGCAATTTAACAGATAAATCATATAGACATTTAATATTTAACATCTAATAAATAACAATAACAAATGAAGGCAAATAATAATAATAAAAATAAATAATAAATAATTCTCAAATATTCAATAATGAAACGGGGCATTACAGAAACACTCCCAAAACGGATATTGGTCAACAAAAATTCTCGTATCTGAGTTGGGATGTTGAAATTTCAGCAACACATGAAAGTGGAGAACCAACCAGACACCGTTGAATTGTAGAGCAAAGTAGGAAAGAACCCAAATATATAGCAAAACAAGGATGGAATTATAGCAAAATCAAAAACTTATTTCCATCTGCCTCTGTTCAAATTGCAAGCTTCATAGTGGAGCATTATATCACAGTGGAGCATTATACCTAAGGCTCCGTTTATTTCCTTAGATATCTAACTACAGCCTCAAAAGAAAAAATCATCACTATTATGTAGACAGATGAGAAAAATCCCAGCAAATCGTATTTGGTAGCAACCTAAAGCATCTCTGTCATTAAATTACGCAACATACAAAATCAGAATCCATCAATCATTTTCTTTATATACGTTCTAAATACTCCTCAATTAGACCGACAGACAGAAAAAACTGATTCGAAAAACAGTAATCCCACATTCGACCTTAGAAACAAAACTACAATTGCAAGAGAAATTTGAGGAAGGACCTTACAAAGGACTCTCACAATGTGGGGCCAAACATCCAAAAACATAGATAATCCGCTCGTTTATTGCCAATGATTCACTTGATATTGGAGCATAAACCTGAGTATAAATAACATAAAAAGCATTTTCAACGATTGTGAATTTTCATAGGAGAGTGAGTAAAGATTTTACGATGCTAAACCTGTGCAAGGAGACAAAGATCAATCCCACAAGTATTACATTCGAGCAGACTTTTCTTCTGTTTAACAATAGGAATGGGCCAGTCCTAATCATAGACATAGAAACCTCGGATTATGAGGAGACAACACATTACAGAAAAAAAAAATGTAATTGGCTCTTTTTTCCAAATTAGATTGATCTACATACTGGAATCCCTCCAATTTTTGTCGTGTATATGTCAGCTCTTTCATAACTGCTATCAGCCCATGGACCTGGCATGCCTAAAACAACTCCATCCATAATTTTTCTGTTTCTGATCTAACAAGATAACATGAGAAGCCGTCAACATACTATATTAATACTTAACTACTGGATGAATAGCACGGGCAGAACAAAAAGAAAGATTTTTGCACTGATATATATTTGAAACTATATTACATCAAGAAATAACAGTAGGAGAATAAATTGAAGCTTTCAGGTCCAAACTACTTGTACCAAAACCCATGTCTATATGATCAAGTTACAGCGTTAGCATATTTCCTGAAGACTAAGAAAAAGAATCCACACGATGCAACATATTGGTTCTTCATTGTCCAAATTCATGATAGATTTAACTCACAACCACACACTTCATCAATAACTATAATTTCAGACAATCCTAAACATAACCCAATTCCAATCTTTCAGCAGAAGTCGTAAAAAGATGAACAAAATCTTTCGACTTGGATAATTTATCTGTAAGCCAACAGAAGTCCTAGCACACAGAGAAAATGCCAGATTAGAGTCGTACACAAAGGCCACATCCTAAAAAGTCAGAAACCAAACTACACACTGCACAAGAATGCGACCCACTCGCACATTATGTATGTACACATCTTTTACTTCACAATTAAGATTTCACGAGAAATGTATCATATCGTAATTCAATAATTAGAATATGAAAAGAAAAGAAGGTATATACAAAACAGAGGCGAAATGGAAGAGAAGGAAATCAATAACTGAACTAGGTACTCGTGAATATCCAACCATATAATTACCAACAAAAGAAATCAGCCAAAATTGAAGAAGAATAAGAAGACTAAAGCTCCCCTACCCGCCGTTTAGCTCAGTGATTAAAATAGCGCGCCATGGCGAGGCGAGGCGAGGCGAGGCTTTGACGCCTCATACCCTTGAGGCGAGGCGGCCTTGTGAAAGGCGACACCATGGCGTCGCCTCGGATGTAGCGTAGCGTAGCGCGAGGCGACGCCTTATGAAAGTGAGGCGAGACAGTGCATTTTAGGTATTTTTATACCTAGGGTTCCATTGACGGGAGATTAAAACTTATCAATTAACAAAAAATTACTTACCAAACTTTACCATGTGCCTTTTGTTCCACCGGCGACGGCGACCAGATTCCTGCAGCTAACCGGCGACGGCGAGCGGTATATGTTCCAGTTTTTCCTTTTCTTCTTCTTTTTCTTTTTTCCTTTCTTGCTTCAGTCATTCTTCACCAGCACGGCAATAATGCCTGTTGTGTAAGTCTCCGGCCGGGAACAAGGGGGGACTGGGCTTAACATTTTTTTTATTTTCTATCTTATTATTTATTTTGTTTATTTATGAATGTGGATCATTAACTTGTTTTATAATGAATAGGAGACATTATATTATTAATTTTAATTGCGAATTTGGCATAATGTGGGATTGTGGGGTGGGTTGATGTTTATTTTAATTGGGATCATGTGGGTTGATACTATTTCTATTTCTAGTTTGTTTAATATTGTTTTTATTTTAATGTGTGGTGTTTCGTTGCATGTTTATTAGCTATTATAATTATAATTTATTTTTATATACATAATTGTGCCATAATTTGGTAAAATATCACATGTACATATATTTTTGCCTCGCTTTCATAAGGCGGGCGCCTCGCCGCACGCCTCACGCCATGGCAAATCGGAGCCTTGTCGCCTCGGCTCGCCACGCGCTATTTTAATCACTAGTTTAGCTCAGCAAAACCCTACTGTAGGAGTCACGAGGCTTTCATAAGGCGGGCGCCTCGCCGCACGCCTCACGCCATGGCAAATCGGAGCCTTGTCGCCTCGGCTCGTCACGCGCTATTTTAATCACTGGTTTAGCTCAGCAAAACCCTACTGTAGGAGACACGAGGCTTTCATAAAGCGGGCGCCTCGCCGCACGCCTCACGCCATGGCAAATCGGAGCCTTGTCGCCTCGGCTCGCCACGCGCTATTTTAATCACTGGTTTAGCTCAGCAAAACCCTACTGTAGGAGACACGAGGCTATCTGCAACACGCGCTGTTAAAAGTGAAAACTAGGGTTGATCATGAATCAATGAGATTCAGAGAATTCTCCGTTCCGAAAATCGAACAAAAATCACTCCGAACTATAAAATAATCGTTGACCGTTTGAATTCTTTCGAACTAAACTGAACCGATAAATAATTGGTGTGGTGTTGGATATTTCACAAACATCCATACGAGAACCGAACTGAATCGTCTCATACCGTACCGAATCAGATTATAACATTAGATGTGTGTTATTAATCAAGGTTGTCAAAACCGGACCGGTCATCGAACTGGTGAAACTACTGGTTCAATGATTTATTGATTTATTGGTCGGACCAGTGGTCAAACCGGTCGAACCGGTTGAATTAATATATAATTTTTATTTATTTTATATGTATAAAATATAATTGTATAAATTTTTATCATTGATTTTATAGGGTATAATGACATTTTTTCTAAATACAATAATAAATTAATAATTCAAAGTCTAATGCAAGTCAACTCAAATTGAAATTACAAAGACAACGGCTGATAGAAACAAGAGTAAGAAAAACACCGTACAGGGCCGGGAGGGACAGAAAACGACGAACGAGAGGAACTCGGGCACAGGTACACGCTGAACGGTTGATTGGAGATCACCGATTCAAGACCGAAGGTGCGACTGAATTTCTGTCGAAATATGGCCGGAGTTCGCGGCGTGGTTCAGCACTGGAGAGTACATATGCGACCGCACGGACCAACACAAACTTCGAATTGGACGGAGGACTGACAGGAGGGTGGAGTCGCACAGTTGCCGCGATGGAGGCGGAGATGATAGGGTTTGTTTGGGTTTTGGATTTTCAGATCAGGAATGAGATGAGAGACTGAAATTGACAATTGTGGTATTTTTTTTATTTTTTTTTCAGTGTCAGCTTTTCAATGTTTATTTTTTAATCTTCTCAATTTGGGCTTTTGGACATTTGTTAATTGACCCTTTAGTGTTAATTTTGCCTTCTGAAACGTGTTGGACCATCTTTAAAAATCAAAGAGGAAATTACCTCCCACACTACACGTTAACATCTTTATTGCATATTTACAATTCATACATATTTATTTGCAAATTAACTAAAATTATCATATTTATTTGCAAACATACCAGATTATTGAGCAATAGATAATGTTTTTAATTATGGTAAAAGCAGATTTAATTAAAGCTATAATTACCACGATATCTCCCCTCTCTATTCTTCTTCTCTCTCCCGCTCTCTCTCATCTTCTTCTTGCCGCTGTCCTCCTTCTCCCAGCGCTCCTTCGCCCCGTCTCCGTTTCGGATCTGTTAAGAACCAATTTTCGGCCACATTTCCGTTCATAACCCACCCCTCATTTCTGATCATGCGCCTCCCCAGTCCCCTCAACTCCTCAAAGGCTCAAACCCTAATTGCCCAAACTCCACAAAAAATCGCCTCGGTCCTCTGCCCGTTCGCTGCCATCCGCCCTCGTCGTGCACCTCTGTCGCGCACTCAATCTCCGCCGCCACCATCTCTCAGTCTCTCAACTGTGCCGTCCCTTTGCCATTTCGGAAGGTTCATCACGACGGATTTCAGACGTGCCTTGGTCGCACTGCACCATCCGCCCTCCCCGTGCGCCGCCGTCGGACACTAAATCACCGCCCCCCACGCTAGTCTCAATCGACGCTGCCCCCAACACTCAGTATCGCCCCGTTAGTCAAGGTATTCTGATTTGGGACTTTCAGTCTTTCACACTTCTCGTTTGTGACATCGGTTATATGAACACTCCAATCTTTTGATGATTTTTCTGTTCTACAAGGGTTACTGACTCTGAAATATTTGATTTGGTTTTGGAATTTTATTTTTCTGGAATTTATATGTTCTATATGGTTACAACACAATAATTATAATTAAAAACAGATTTTAAAAAGAATGGCGGAAATTGACTTATGTGGTATGTTTATTTTCTTATTGTCACTTATGTCAGCACAATAACTATAATTCATTTGACTATGCTCGTACATGACAGAATCACCATGGGGTTGGTGTTTTTGTATCTGTTGATGAAGGCACCGCGAAGAAGAGGTGGACATAGTTCGGGTCCACAACCAAATACGTGCACAAGCTGAACGTCGTGAAAGTGGGCCTGCATCGTTTATTGTAGTATATGTTGCGTGTATAGACATTATATGTTCACAACAATATATATTGCGTGAATAGTCAGACAGTATATGTTGCGTGTATAGGCAGTATATGTTCAGTATATGTTATGTGTATAGGCAGTAGGCAGTATATGTTCAGTATATGTTCAGTATATGTTATGTGTATAAGCAATATATGTATAGTTTATAGTATGCATTTCTTTTGATGTTTTTTTTTTGCAATAAGTAACTTGTTACAATTTGTATATAAACTATATACATACTTTTATGATTTTTTTCATTAATTTGTTGTGTATATGTATGGTTTATCTTTTAGTAAAATTGTTTACAAAGTATAAAAATAAAATAAACAATACGCAAATCCCAAATATACTACAAAAAATTCAAAAACTGATTTAAAATAAGAATAAACTGAATTTTTTTTGTTGTGTATATGTATAGTTTATATACATACTACATTCATCATATAATGAATGAAAATCATCATAGGCGACTCCATCCACAAAAATATCAAAAACATATCCCCTTTCCCCTTTATATATTAAATCAGAACGCGCTGAGCCTACGTGGTTGCTTCTGGTGCTTCGGAATCCTATGTGGCAAAATTAAATGCTTCGTTATTAGGTTTGGGTAAATTTTAATTTAATTTCAAACCAAAAATAATTAGGTTCGGATTACCATAAATATGTTGATTATTTAAGGTCAAATTACATGTATTAATTGCATTTTAATATCATTCCTTATTATAACTATTGAATTGTATATATATTTTAAAAGTTAATAACTTTTGTATTTTTTATCAGTTTTACATATGTAATATATCAAATTAATCATCTTTTGATGAGTTTCGATTTGACATCCATATTGTATGTATAAAAAAATAATTATATTTATCTTTATAACAATAATAAAATTATTTTTAATATTAATTAGAAAAATAAAATTATTTGTCAACTAATATATTTATATTTCAAGTACTTATATGATATAAGTTATAAAAAAGTGTGGAAACTTGCTTTCAATTTGGTGATAAACCAGAAACAAGACTCGTTGCGTAATTCACAGATTTTTGTTTATTCAAATTCATATCAAATTATTTTTTGAAAGACATTTTTTTTTTACTCTAACCGTTAATCTTTTAAAAGATTTTATTTACTCGCCGTTACCACGTTTTAGGAAATCCCGTAACTGACGGAACTAAAGCTGGGAGAGTTTTTATTTGGTGAGATTTTTGAGATTGGGTGTGATGCTAATTAAAATGCTAAAGGTTCGTATATATCCTAATAATATTGCAACCTCGTATATTCACAATAAAATAGCAAAAGTTATGTTGTTATGTAAATGACCCCAAATCAAATCATACATCCCAGAACATGTTGAGCTTCTGAACGGTCCCGATTTTCCCGTTTTATCGGTTTTGGACCGGTTCAGACGGTTCAATCCCGGTTTGACCTTCTAGCGGTTTAAAGTCCCTAACTGGATCGGAGAGAAGGCCGGTTCCCAGTTCAACCGGTCGAACCCGCCGGTCGGGTCCGGTTTTGAAAACCATGTTGTTAATACATTTTATGTGAACTTTGATCCTATATAATTTGAGAAATTTTAAAATACAAACTAAATTTCATACTTACTAATATTTGATCTACAATTAAATTTTTCATGTTATAAAAAAATTATTTAAAATCTATATATATATATATATTATTGTTGGCAAGCGTCATTTAATTTTATTCAGACTTCAATTAATAATGATATGAGTTCATTTAATAAAAATAGGTTGCATTTAATAAAAAAAATTATGACCTCCATCCAAAAACCGTTGCAACGTATTTTTTTTTCTTTTAACTTATTCCATGCAATCATCCATCTATTTTTACTATATTTTGAATTTGTAACGGTTGCATGCGATTACCATTTTTTATAATTGTTGCATGGTTACGAGATAATGTTTTAACCCTTAAATTTGAATGGTTAAAAATATTTTTTTTAATTTGTATGTTGACTATTTACATGCAAAAGAATTAAGTACTGATATGCTATAGATACAATGCAAAATAAATATTAGAAAAGTCATCTTTTGTAATAGAAATCTTTACACTCATTCAAATTCAAATTTTTCATGCAAGATTGTACACTATATTAATTGAATTTAATGGAAAATAATTATCCATTTTATTTTATATAATAAATATAGTGATGAATTTGGATACTTTTATGATGTTCATTTTTACTAACGATAAAAATTTTAAAAGGTGATACTATTATTTAACTTATAATTTTACAATTATACACATACATGTAACTTATAAGTTATAATAATTTAAATTTTTGTGCATGTGCACAGGATCAAATACTAGTATATATAATTGCTGGTAAACTTTAATAAATTTTATTCAGCCAGCATTTAATGATAATATGAGTTCATTTAATAAAAATAGGTGTTCATTTAATAAAAATATGTTCACAATTTAATAATAACTTGTTTTACCCAGTGCATTTTTACGAAAAACGATCTAATAAAAGAGAAAGTTAGAATAAAATAAAAATCATAACTTAATAAATGAGAAAAAAAAATCATTTAAAAAAGCTCCCCTGGGTTGCGTTGGACCATCAGTCGGGCTGGACCACCTCCAAGCAGGGTACGCGCGTGGAATCCATCAGCCAGGGAGTGGAGGCGCGTGAGGGCGCGTGGGCTGCCGGCACAGCGGCGGCCGACGGCAGTTGGTTGCTGGAAGTGCGCCGATCGCCGGAGGATGGTCACCGGAAGTCGCTGAACACTCTCACTATATCCGGTTGACACAATTCTATCTTTTCGTGAAGAACGGACAACCCAATTACGGGAATGAATATATATATATATATTACGGGGTTGGATAAATATATATAGATCGCTCGACAACCTCATATCTTCTGTTGTATTACCTGACATCTCATCTGATCATTTTGGTGGGCGATAGATCGGAGATATCTCTACTGGGATTACTTGGAGAAAAAGAGAACACAATAGAGAGAACAGAGAGACAGAGGCAGCGTGAATCTGTTCCATCGTGTGGGGCGTGTGTTTCTATCTCTTAATCCCTAATCCCAAGAGATGTGATGTATTTATAGGCTACAACAGGAATCCATACGCATTCTCCTATTTGGATTAGACTATAGGCCAAGCCTACCAAAACCAAATAGGAATAATACAGTCACTCCACTAAAGTAGTATTATTGAATAAACTCTCAATTTAATTCCTGAATTATATTCGAGTCTCCAATAATAATTACTCGATTTATCTCCCTGTGTTTAAGATATAATGTCCATCAATGAATTTAATTACTGATAATTAAATTAATCGACATCTATAACTGAGACTAGTACCACTCATCACATTCTTATTATGTCAGAATAAATTCCACTGCCCAGATTTAACATAATAATCCTTCATGAGCTCATCTCGGGGACATCATCAAACTAACGCACACGGTGGCCGTAAATATTCTAACAGCACATCGTACATACAATAATATTACCCAAAACATTAAATATATTGATCCAGTAGACTGAATCTCACCCAAGTGAATCAAAGTAAACTGAATCTCACCCAAGTGAATCACTGTTTGTGTTAACAGCTATAAGGTTGATTACCCCCGGAAACGTTGTAGTTGTCGAAAGTGGCAGACACACAGGAAACCTTGCTCTCATGCAATAGTTGTATGTCGTGCAATTGGGGCTGATCCAAAGTCGTTGTATGATATGCACTTTTGGACGGAGACCTGGGTAGCTCAATTTACTAATTGGGATTTTGCTCCAATTGGTACTCCGGATACATGGGCGCCGGTGGGATGGAATTTGATACCACATTGGGAGAGGATGATCTTGAAGCCTGGACCCGGTCGCAAGCAAACGAGACGCTATCGCATGCAAATGGATCGTCGGGCGCACCGCAGGGAATGATAGGGGACAATGTTCTAGATGTGGTAATGCTGATCATGTTGTAAATGAGTGTCCGTCCTCACATCCTCGCACCGATAGGTCTAGACTTCGTGATGTGTGGGGAAACTAGATTTGTTAGTGTTTGGACTGTGTATTTGGAATTGTTTGGATTGTTTATTGGAACTTATTTGGATTGTGTATTTGGATTTGTTTGAATAGTATATTGGAAGTTGTTTGGATTGTGTATTTTGACTTGTTTGGTTGTTTTGGATTGTTAAAACAGGTTTTATGGGTGTTCGAATGGAAAAAAACGTGTTTTATTTTTTCACATCCCTATATAAAACATATTCCCATAATATGTTTTATACTGGGACACGGGTCGTGTTACTTATCCACACGAGTCGTGTTGAAAGGCCGAATGTAAATTCCAATTTTTCATATCCCAGTATAAAACGTATTACCATAATACATTTTATATTAATTTTTTTTTAATATAAAACGTATTATGAGAATACGTTTTACATAAAAAAAAAATAATAATAATGGTTGAAGGCTCGCCGAGGGGAATCAAACCCGCGTGTGGGAAAGACTCAACCCAAGACCACCTTCAATACCATTCAGCCGCTAGGCGATCACGTTTATTTCTTCGCAAATATTATTCTTGTACTTCAATATCTCGTATATAGTATATAATATATAATATATAGTATATAGTATATAATATATAGTATATAGTTTGTAATATATAGCATATAGTAGATAGTATATAGTATATAGTATATAATATATACTATATAGTATATAGTTTATAGTTTATAAATCTCGATATTGAAGGATAAGAATATAATTTCCGTAGAAATTAACGCGATCGCCTAGTAGCAGGATGGTATTGAAGGCGGCCTTAAGGGTTTGAAACGCCCACACCTGGGTTCGATTCCCCTCAAGCGTAAAACCTTCAACCATTTTTTTGAAGTTGTAAAATGTATTCTCAGAATACGTTTTACAATTAATTAAGCGTAAAATGTATTTTGAAAATACGTTGTTTAATTAAATATAAAAAGAACTTCCTTCATTCTTTCTTTCTTACGCGAACAGAGAGAGTTCAGAGAGAGCGAGATTGAGAGCAACAGAGCAAAAAAAAAAAAAAAAATCTCAGCCTGTCGCCGCCGCACCGATTAGGTACATTCTCTTATATTAGTTTTCAATTTATTTCGTTTTTTGGATTGAGTTATGAATTGAGATTAGGGTTTTGAATTGGATTGAGTTATGGATTGAGATATGTTGATAGGTTGTTTGATTATGTTTGTTTGATAAATGGATGGGTTATTTGGAAATTGATTTGGGTTTTGTAGTTTGTTTGGAAATCTATGATTTGAAGGTGTTCGATAAAATGCCTCAAAGGGATTGTTGTACATATTGTTGACATATTCTTGTACATTTTGTGAATTTTTGATGATTGTGATGAGGTGAATTTATTTGTGAACTTGTGAATTTATTGTGTATATAATTTTCTTGGAGTCGAATTGGAATGAGAATATGATTGTTTTTTTTTTCATTTAGTGTGATTTTTTTTCTAATTTATTGAGAATATAATGTAGAAAATGGCATCATCGTCGTCTTCACAACCGCAGCGCTACAATGTACATCCCGGTCCGAGGGATGCGTTGTTAGAGTAGAATACCCTGCGTTCCAATCAGATTGAATTTATTTATACTTGTAAAAATAATTTATTGGAATTATATTATTTTAAGGCATTGCTTTATCTTATGTCTTTGCATTTATCCTATATTTGCACATATGATAAAGTCCTTAGATCATTATTAGCTATGAGGCATGGTTGCGCATTTGATGGCAATCATGGAACATGTCTTTAAAGTTGTGATCTTAAATAAGTTCCAAGTCAATGGGTATTTCGAAACAGGACATCGAATAACCTGGTAAGACTTGTGCATATGATGCATGTTCGTAGGACGAGAATGTTACATTCCATCAATATTAGCGTATGAAGGCAAATGCATATATGCGGGTACTTGTTAGAGAACAAGTTCACTAACCATGGCCCAATGAAAATTCTTAACTGGAAATTTTTTAAATTGTCGAATGAGAATTTTCATGTTGCAATAGTACATGAATGATCCTTTGACCTGAGGCACGATAGTAATCTTGTGCATGTTGTGCTTTACTTTGATTTATCCTTTGATTGTTGGACAATCATAAAAGGGATATGTTGGGTACTGTATAAATGTGTATGGAGGTTTATCTGTGGTCAACAAAGAATTCGACACATATGGATAAGTGAATTTCCTATGTTTTTCATAGTTTATGATTCAAAGACCTTGGCCAAGGCGGGATGAATATGGATTCATAAAGAAATCACTAAACTTGAAATGGAATCATAGTTATTAAATCAATTGAGTTTCAACTTATAAATTCATACCCAAGATTTAATCGGGAAATTAGTTGTCGAAAGAATTTTACATGTATGCACTTGCAATTGAAAAGGTTCACTCGCTATTCCACTTAATACTAGATAATCATGCTACTTGGTAGGTGTTACCATGATTTGTTGGTTCTTGAAATTAAGAAGTTAATTTCAAGAATATAAATTAATTAGATTAATTTAAATTACAAACAAGTTGTAAACCCACTACTAGTGTTAATAGTGAACCTAAAAGGGTCCAACCAAAATTTGAATGATGACATTTTGAAATTGGTATTTTCAATAGTTGGATTAATTGACAAAAATTTAATTAAATAATTTGATTATTTACTTAATCCTAATTTTGATTAGATGTCAATTAAATGAATAAAATCAATTGGATTGATTAATTAGACTTTGGATATTAATTAAGTAATTATTTGAATTACTAAATTAATAGTTGGATTTTAAAGTTGGACATTAAAATTCAAATCCAAATATTTATATAATTATAGATTAAAAGCCTACATAAAAAAAAAAGCTTCTCCCGTCCAAGAACCCTAACCCCCAAATCGCGCAGCTCGTCCATTCAGCTTCCTCTCTCGGATTTTCCGGCCTTCCTTGGTGACGATTAGTCACCGGCCAGTGGTCATCTTGACCTCTCGGCCCGGCCTTGGTTCGCAAACCTCAGGGGTCTCTGCAAGGGTTGCGATTGGTGGCCTTTCCTCCGTCGCCGGCGAGTATGTGTAGGGTGGTGGCGCTCCTCCGGTCTGGGTCGGCTGGTCTTCCTCGGTCGTTGGTTGTCTTCAATTGGAGGTTAGTGGCCCCTGTTCTTCTTCTTCTTGCTGGTTTGTCGGTGGTCTCCCGGGTTGGTCTCGCTGTCATCGGCGGGGCTTCCGGTGGGTTCGGGCTATGGTCGTCGGCGGTTTGCAGTGGAGTTGGGAGGTGTGAGAGCCGGGGATTAGGGCGGGACCCTTGTTGCTGTGGCTGTTCCGGTTGCGGCGGCAGGGGAGAGGGCTGTTTCCGCTAGCTCAATCTCCGTTCGCCTAGTGGTGTTAGGCGGCGGGGAGGTTTCTTTTGACCTCGTCTAGTGGTGTTAGAAGAGTTCGGAGGAAATCAGAGTGGGGTGCATTATGGCTCTCTCGGTCTTCGATGGGTCTAATCGGGGCTGGTTCGGAGTTAGGGTTCTGCTACTGTATAGGCTTGATTGCAGTTTCGGTAGTAGGTTCTTTGCTTGGATTGGTCTTGTGTAGATCGTTCTCTGCTGGTTCGGGCTAGTTCGTTCGCTAGGGAAGGGTTGTTAGATTTATTTTCGCTTTTGTGTGTTTTGTTTCTAGTGTTCTTGTTTTGTGTCTGTATCTGTATTGTGTGTGTCTTGTGTTTTAGGTTTGGGCCGTTGGTCCCTGTGAGCCCGAGTGTCAAACTTATTACTCCGTGGGGGTCCGACACTCGGGTATTACTCCGTTGGGGGTCTTGTTTCGTTTTGTTGGTGTAGTTGGTTTAGTGTGGTTGTGTTTTTGTTGTTTTCGTGCGTGTTGCCCGAGTATTACCCCGTTGGGGTCGGCTCTAGGCGATCTCTGGATCTGCCTCCCAGTTTTCTAGTCTTTGGTTGTATTATTCAGCCTTTGGCTGCTTTTCTTCGCACTTTGTGCGGTTTAATATAGTACCTCTATCGTTTTGGCAAAAAAAATAAAAATAAAAATAAAAAATTGGTGAGATTTAAAAATAAGGATACTACTATTTTATGTAAGTTAAAAAATATCATGCCCGAATATGTCAATCTATTACCAAAAAACTCATTGCTACATTAATATATATATATATATATATACGTGAGTACATGAGATGTAAACACATGAAAATTAAGCATATCTCTTATATACCAAGAGAAGCTCTCAGTTTTTGAAAAAGAAAAATAATAAAAAAAATATCCTCTCAATTAATTCATTATACCGATTCAATTCCGGAAAATTTCTACTAGCGAAGAAATGGTTCTCGGAGTCGAAATTCAAAAGGTGGACTCGATTAGAGGGGAGACACTTGGATCCCTTACGAAGTACGAAGATGGTGATAGCCACATAACCGGGAATTGATTTCCTCTTCGTCGTCGCTTTACGAAGAAAATTAAAGGTAATTTTCGAAATTCTTTACAAATCAAAATTCGTATTTTTACGTGATTTTAAAATATGACGATCATTTTATTCGCTATATGTACTTACAGATTCAATAATTATTTGATAAATGATAATTATATTGTATAATTTCCGCTGCGATTTTAATCCGTACAGTATAGCGAACCCAACATGCGTCCCTTCTATATCTTCAATACCGCCACCGGTCGAGTGCGGTATTCGAAGATTTAGAGGGATGTCGTGACGGCGTCGTTAAAACTCGCCGTTGCGACAATGAGTTTTGGAAGGCATTGGACAAACAACATCCCAGAGTTTGGGAGGTGATCGAGAGGACAGGTTTTGAGCTGCTGTTTAGAATGGGCAGAGTACAGACGGTCAACAACCTCATTACCTGTCTGGTGGAAAGGTGGCGACCGGAGACGCATACCTTCCACTTTGACTTCGGGGAGGCCACGAGCTGCAGGACGTACAAGTCCTATTTGGTCTCTCGATCAATGGAACGCCTTGTTGGGGAGAGACTCTTGATCACACACCCCAAGAATGGCGAGACGCGTGTATAGATTTGCTAGGGTTTGAGCCCTATGTCCAGGTAACTATTTTCCTACATTTTTTTTTTATTTTGTTTATGTTTACTCTGTTCATTAATTTTTAATATATATAAACCACTCTCAGGATGACGACAACCCGGAGCGCGACCCCAAGACTTGGGCCATTACAAGCCAATTTTTGAGGACCTGGGGGTTAGAAGAGGAGTGCACCAGAGAGCTAACAGATGGAGAACAAGCCCAGGACTACGAACAGAGGGCGAGGGCACTTATACTCTGGTGCATCGATTCCTTCTTCTTCCCCGACCAGAGGCCCAATGAAGTGAACCTGTACTGGTTGCAGCATTTGCACGACATCGATGCGATTAAGACGTACAGTTGGGGTTCGGCGGTCCTGGCCGGAGTGTATAGAGCGCTCTGCATGAGCTACAAGTTCGGAAAAAACTGGATCAAGAACTGTGTCTAATTGATTCAGGTACATTTATTTACTTGTTATTTGAAAATTCATTTTTTTATTCTAATTTAGACTAATATCTAATAACAAATACATATGTCGATATGCGTAGGTTTGGGCATGGGAACGTATCTCTCGTATTCGCCCAAAAATGAGGGATACGAACTTTCCGAGAGTCCGTGGTTGTCCCTTAGGTGGAAGGTAATCACATTTATTTATATTTACGACTTAGATTATTTCTATTATCAAATTTGTGATTTGTGATTACAAAGTGTTTTTTTTTCTATGATTTTTAAGGTGGGTGGGACGGAAGAACACGAAACACCTAGGCAAGAGAACAACCGATGTCTGGGATCAATTGACAGGGCTGAGAGAGACGGATGTAAGATTATAATTAAGTCCTATTGATTATTATTTATATTTGTTTTTTGTTTTTAATTTTTTTATAACTTAATTCCTAATTAATTTTTTATTTTTTTTACAGTTCGATTGGGTGCCCAATCAGCGGCACCTGGACGAGGGTCTTCTCCCGGCCCAATGTACAGAAGGTTCACGCCTCTTGATGTATAGGGAGTGGATCTTCTGTTGGAACATCCGTGAACCCCACCTGCCTGATAGGGTCCTCCGTCAGTTCGGATATCAGCAGTCCATCCCCGACCCTCCGATCATTAGGGGTGAGGCCGTATGGGAGACACACCACCGAGGAAACAGAATGACTGGGAGGGCATTCAATGATTGGGAAGCCTTTCATGGAGAGCTTGAGAATGCTTAGGTCGAACAAAGAGACCAAATGTCCTACCAGATTACTCTGTGGAGCCATTCCTTGAGCCTGATGTGGGTTATATTGATTGGTTTCACAATAGGATTGTGAGACTAATCAGTGACCCTGCCAAGTACACGGTGGTCCAACAGGACGGATGTTTGCAGTATTTTTGGGCATTGGTAACCGAGCTACCCGACTCGGGTCGTTCTCAAAGGAAGGCTGTTCGGAGCTTCGTTCACTACCTAGTCGTCAAAGTCACATAACCGAAAATAGGGTCCTAAACATTCTACTCGCTTGAAGGGATTGGATTTGCATGAAATTAAACTAAGAATTTAGAGCAAATGATGAAAGATGCAAATATAGAGAGAAAAATAGAAACTTTGGTCTATCGGAATCTCCATGACTAAAGAAAAAGAAAAATAAACAAGAGAAAACATACGAGCATAGTGATCCTAGGTCATCTAATACGAGCCTTCAACACTAGATCATCACGCTTTTAGCAAAGTCGAGATCTCTACACAAGATAAGCACATATAGATTCCTAACACACGTAAGCAAGTAATAAAAATAAAGAAAAACCAAGAAACGAGCATAAACACACAATTCGAAAGACAAAGTCGAAGTAGTAAGGCCTAAGCAAGGTACCTACTCTCCCATAGCATGCTCGGACGAAAATAGTGAATAAAGCTCGAAACTTGAATGAAAATAAACTTGCCGGAATTTCGCCGGAAAAATAGTCATGAACCTCCCAACCAAAGCATAAAAAAAAAAAGAAAAGAGGAGAGAGAAGAGAGAAAATTGAGAGGATTTCCCAACTTAAAAGTTGGGAAATGAGGGTTGTTCCCAAAATTACAAAGCACAATGTCTTTATATAGCTACACCACAAACACACACTAAAAACATGCACATTTGGTAAAACACTCTCGAGGTCGCGGGTATTTCCGCTGGTCGCGGGCACGAGTGGCACTGATGCGGGCGCGGGGAGGCACGGGCGCGGCACGAGGAAATGTGGCACTCTCGACCTCGCGGAAGGATTCGCGCGCGCGGGGCGCGCTGGGAGCGGCACTCGCGACCTTGCCATGAAGTTCGCGCACGCGGGGCGCGCTGGGAAAGGGCACTCGCTAGCTCGCGGGCAGATTCGCGGGCGCGAAAGGAAAGAACTCGCGGGCAAGGGCGCACTTGATCATGAAACTCGCGACGCAGCTGGATTTCGCGGGCGCGAAGGCCGAAACTCGCGGGCACTGGGCGACTCGCGGGCTAAGGGCATTTCGCGGGATCGAATCCTGAAATTCGCGGGCAGACTTGATACTCGATTCGCTCTAATTTCTCGCACGCTTCTCCGATTGACTCGAAACTTTGACCCACGCTCCTCAAATCTTTCTCTCTTCGTCATGGAATGCTCAAATCGATATCACAGCGCTCTTAATATATATGCTCGGAATTGGTTCGTGTGGCTCGGACATAGGACGGCTCGGAAATATCTCAGAAATGGCTCGTCTTCCCAAACTCAACTATTGTGGACCTACACAACACCAAAAATACAAGAAAAGTACGCCGAACCACAAAAATACTATACGAGAATAAAAATGCACGAAACACGATAAAATGGACCGGTTGACACTAAAACGGACCTAAAAATACTAAACTCAAGCACATAAAACACACGAAAATAAGCACAAAAACACAATAAACAACTCCCCCACACTTAGCTTTTTGCTTGTCCTCAAGCAAACAAAATAATAAGTAGTTCGAAAAGAAATGTCGAATGGTCCAAGGTTAACAGTCATGCGAAAATGAGACTCTCTTTATCATCCGGTAAACCAAAGAATCGAACTCAAATTCGAAAACATGTTCCCCACGAAATGAATTCATACAAAACAAAAACCCATCTCGAGTTATCCTACACATGATTTTCTCGATCCAAGCTTCCTCTTTCTACATACATGTGCAAAAAGCTATAGATGGTCTACTAAACATATAAACATTATAAGCATGAAACCAATAAGCCAACTCCCATTCTTCTTTTTCTTTTTTTTTTTCTCTTTTTTTCTTTTTTTTCTTTCTTTATTTCTTTTTTTCTTTTTTTTTTATTATGTGAGCTTTTTTTTCCGAACGAGGTTTCCTAGACAATTCTTATCTAGGTTTAACCTCGAGGGGTCTCCTCGAGTTCCCTAGACCGGTTTCCCGGGCTCATTATCCCATTCCACGAAGTGAATAGGGATAAGAGGAGCCTAGTCCGTACCTCCTCGCGAACTCACCCTTTTTTTTTTCTCGAAGGAAGTGGCACAAACGTACACCATAATATTAATCACATCATCGCACAATCGATCAAGATGCACTACAAGTACATAGCATAAACACATTTACAATGATATCGAGCATAAGGTAGCTTATCTCAAGTCAATCAATCGAGAACCACAAGGGACAAAACAATTTCGTGAATTCACAAGCGGGTCCCACATTTAACAAATTATCATTCAATTCAATGGTACCATCCAAATCATCAAGTTCATAAAGCACGAAAGTTAACAATGACGCCAATCAACATGCTTATCTCACCACTTAACCATTTTGGGCCTTTAAACTCACATCAAGCATCATGAAGGGGGAATCGACACAAACACATAAAAACACAAACAAAACCGGTCCAAGGCATGAAAAATACGAAAAATAAAGCACCAAAAACGAAAGAAATATCGCCCAAACATGCATAATCATAAAACCCCTCCCCCACACTTAAAACAAAGCAATGTCCTCATTGCTTGACCAAAAAGCATAGGCTAGAGCACGTAATCACACAAGCTCATGCGATACAAAACGAAAATACAAAAGAAAGAAAACACAAAGACACACAAGAGCAACTAAGAGAAAAGAAAAATAAGAAAAGAAAATGCGTACTCTACACGGTGATGCACCACCGTGTGTCTAATGGTGTTCGCCCGGTGGAAAAGGAGCAATAATCCGAAAGCCATCGAGTGCAAAATAAAGCCATCCGAATGAGGCCATATGTATGTGTCTCGGAGGGATAGTAACCGGGAATCCACAAACTCGACGAAGACACACGTATGCGTGAAAGCTCAAAAATTGGGCCTCTAGCCCCATAATAATACTCGCCATGGCATAACCCGACCAACTTGTCAATCAAAGCATAGCCTCAAGCACAACCGAACACCAATGATATAGTGAAATTCAAATCAAACGCCAAAGTTCACCACTTTCCCCAAAATAATCAATGATAACTCCGAACGAGCCTCACACCGAAAGACAATAGCCGAAATCCTCCAAATTTTCAATATAAGCTCACAAACCCGCGATACACCTCCCCCACACTTAGTATATATCACCTCCAACTCAAAAAAGTCACGCCCAATTCAAATACGAATGGCACAAGTAGGTCTAAGTGGAATACCTTGCGAAACGATGATCTCGGCACCAAGAGTAAGAAAAATCGGGCAATGAGTCGTGTCCAAGCTCCAAGAGAGTGAAAAAAAAATCCATGAAAAACGGGTGGAGGAGGTGGAATCGCCGCAAAATAAGGTTTCCGGCGGCTCCAACGGCTCGAAACGGTCCCGGGAGGTCGAAAATGCGGCCGGAAAATATCGACGGCGGCCGGAAAACGGGGCTCGGGAGGTTCGCCGGAAAATTTGGCCGGAAAAGTTGTCGGTCGCTGGAAAATGTTGCCGGCGACCGGAAAATATTGCCGGCGGTCGCCGGGTGTGCTGGGGCTCGATGGTTCATTCGATGGCTCGATATGGCTCATGGTGGCTCGATGCGGCTCGTGGTGGCTCGAGTGTGGTGCATGTGGCGTGGGTCGCGGCTTGTTGGTCAGGCCTCGGTCGGGCTGGGCGCGGGCC
>BKCP01006515.1:472010-489130 GCA_008636005.1 Striga asiatica
ATATAGTAATTATGTGTGTGGGGCAAATGTGGACAACTTCTTTTTGGTTTGGCAAAAGTGCCCCAAAACTTGTTAAAACCCGAAATTTGTGCCCAATTACCTACAAGTTACTGGATTTGACCGATTTTTCGTGTGGCAAAACAGGACAGTAACTTGTTAAAACCCGAAATTCGTGCCTAAATTAGGCACGAATTTCGGGTTTTAACAAGTTTCATGGCACTTTTGTCAAACCAAAAAGAAGTTGTCCACATTTGTCACACACCTCTAGTCACAGGGTATAAAATGCAATTTTGTCTATATATATATATATATAGAGGATCGCGCTCCAGTGAGAATGACTCTTAATGCGACTAGTAACTAACCAAGCTCATCACTAATTAATTAATTCCAACTCAACCAAACCCATCCTAATAAAAATGAGTTGATTTCATCTCATACATTAGTTACTTGTTTCTATAAATTACAGAATTACATGCAAAATCAGCTCAGGACATTTGATCCACTCATAACCCCATGCCCACCCTTATTACAAATTAACCCAAAATGAAAACAAAAGTGATTAAGGTTATGAAAAACGAAAACCTAGACAAGTCGGATCTCTCGACGCCGCTATCCGTGAGGCCGTCCCTGTCGGCCTTCTCAGCCGCGAGAATCTCGACTGGGAACTTGCACGTCCCGTTGGAGGGATCTTCGGGCACAAGCACTCCGAGGCCGTCAAAGTCGCAGGTGGCCCCTTTGATGTCGGCCTGCGCGTTTGCCTGAAATGCCATGTTGAATGCGTACGACACGTTCTGCCTCAACTCCAGGTGGCTGCACGAGCCTCCGAGGGACAGGGTCGTGCAGTCTGCCAACTTGCACGCCTCCCCCAGTTGTAACCTCACCTTGTTTTTTGTTTTTTTTCTAGAAATGTTAACAACACGTTTTAATAATGCATGAAAAGAAAAGATAAAAAATTAGTAGGTACCTTGTCGATATCTGATGAGTCGCCGTTGAATATGCACCACCTTCGGGGCATGTGTATGAGTCCCTTGGCAGTAGTGGGAAAGATGTCGCGGCCCTGACCCGTGAAGTCGATCTTGTACTTGGGCTGCCCGTCGCTCCAGTAGACACCCCAGTGGCGTTGGAATGGGGCCATGTTTATGTAGTTCTTGTTCTCGTCCGCCAGTGAGTGGATCGACACGTCTATCGAGGCCCCTGGCCGAAGAGGCGTCCCCTTGTTGCTCCTTATGTACGGCAGAAACTCCTTGAAGAACCTCTCCGCGTTGGCCACGTTTGCATTCACGTACCCGTCCGTCGGCCACCCGATCTTTCCCACCATTAGCTCCATACCTAACCCATACAAATTCGTAATAATGTTGGTAAGTAGCCTTATATAAAATATGAAATATAGTCATTTTTTGGGGGAAGTGTGAAATGACGCAGTTACCCTTACTATCAGAAACCATTTCTAGAAATCTGGGATTCTAGTAAGGGTAATTGTGCCACTGCACGACTATATTTCATTGGAGTCAACATTGAGGCTATATTTCATTTTGGAAAGTGAAAAAAGGCTAAAAAAAAGTGGGACAGTACAAATTATTCATCAACTAATTCACATTTTTTATATGAGCGCCGATTTCTGAAAAACTTACGCCATGTAGTGTACCTGGCGACCCGGCTTTTGCAATGGCGTGAAGGAAAGAGTCGTACAAAAACTCAAACACGTTGCGGTAGACTAGGCCATTGTCCTCGACCGTGAAATTCGACTTGTTGTTGATGAAAGCAAACTCGGGATCCCAACCATCGTCCGTGTGGTTCATGACATAATAGATGGGGAAGATGTTGCACACAAAGGGAGCATTAGTTCTGTTGAGAAGGTGGATAATCTCCACCATCCGTTCCTTCAAGTCTTCCCGAAAGTCGGCCTCTGAAGGCTTCATTAAGTTGGGCGTCAGCACATCTGTGAAGTGCGGGATGGTTGCAATGAGGTTGTCGTAACCATTTGCAATAATCGAGTCTTGAATTAGCCTCAATGCAATGGGGGCCAACTCGTAAGTGTTCTTACGTGTGTACGTTGAGAAGGGTTCGCTCCCAACAAAGAGGTACCTGTCGAATTTTAAACAAGTTTAACCAAATTGTATTAATGTATATTGTCATTCAAAAATATGTTACTTTACTCGAATTTGAAATTAAATTTATTGTTTTTATATATAGCTAGATTGGGCAAAGGTCCATCATTTTTTGAGGATAATAAATTCGGCAAGGCACGGGCTGCTAGAATTGAACCTCAAACTTTAGCATGATCTGAACCACTTTACCTTTGGCAAATCTTTGTGTTAATTTCTTGTCGTGGAGAATGTTTGCATGACTTTTAACAAAATTTAGTAGACTTGATTGTCTTGTTTCAAAAAAAAAAAATAAAAAAATAAATCCAATGAAGTAATTGAGAACGGGTAATAAGTTACTAGCCGAGTGTTTGTCTAATCACAATATTCAAACTAGTGGTAGAATTCAAAGCATCAATCCTACAACTATGAGATTCTAGCTAAAATGTATAAATAAATGTAAAATTTGATCCCGTGAAAATGCTAAAGAAGAACTACTTTTTCCAGGAATTAATTTTATAAACAAATGTCAAAAAACCAAATATTGAAAAGCAACAAAATGTACCTTTGATTCACTCCATACATGCACGCACGCACACAAACATACACGACATGCATGTCGATCCAATGAAATGAAACCGCAACCAGAAAACGTAAAAGAAAATCCAAAAAAAAAATAAAATATTACCTTATGTCGACGTTTTGATTCCGGTACTTACGAACCCTCTGCTGCAACCAATATGATGCCATGAGGGGATATTTAATATCCTTAAGGGACTCGTTGGGCAGTGTTATCGTGATGGAAATGCCCGATGAGGCGAAGGCTCTCAGGACATTGTCGCTGGGGCTAAAGAGCGTCAAATGACGAATTTCATTCTGTAACATCAAGTCGACCACCATGGACGGGATCAACCTGTGCGTTGTTTGCCTGCCCCAATTTATACTGATTACGCAATCCACCGTTGAAAACCAACAACACGAGATTAGTAGTGATGTTATTATCAAATTTATGGCCATAAAGGGTGGTTTTATTTCAGATGACCCCATATTTGGTTCATCAGATTTTATTTAACATTCTGAATCTGATGGTTTTTGTATATGGAGTGGAAAAGGAGGGAAGAGACTTGGTGTTAGCAGGTTCTCATGAGGGGATAAAGGGAACAAATGAATGGAAAAAAACATGTCTTGTTTTGTTCGTTTACTACCCTGAAAAATAGGTCAACGGGTTTGTTTATGGTTGCAAAAAAATCCTAAAACCCAATATAGTTCGACCTTTTTCCCCTTTTCTTTGGTGAGTGAAAGATTGCAAACAAGGACCCACACTTTCTAATTGTTACCGATCAAATTCATCATTTATATTTTATAAAATAAAAAAAAATAATGTATAAAAAAAATGAGAATTAAACTTTAAGAGGGTAATTTGGAGAGAGTTTGCTCTTTTCGATTCTCTCTAAATTGTTGAAAGATATTGATATGGATTTGATCAAGAAACCAATATATTGTAACTCAATCATTTTTTCAAGTCTAACTTAACTTAACCACACTATCCTAAATATTATCAATATAATTAAATAATAACAATCAATCATTATTACAAATCACATCGACTTTAATTAATTATTCATCAAATCACATAATTTTAACCAACCATCATGTCACATCGCATCTCTCCTACTTTTACATCAAATCAATTTTACTATTTTATTTTAAATACTATTTTAAAATAAACTCAAAATCCCACTAACAATTAATCATGACATATTTTTTAAAATTAACTATGGTTAATAATTGTTGACGAGCGATCGTCAACGATCCTTAATCACGTGATTAAAAGGGAGTATGGATTATGATCAAATAAGGGGATGATATGATTTATGTAGATGATCGATAAACTGTTGTATGAAATAGCAAAATAATAAAGAGCGATCGTCTCTTTTAATGGGACATGTGGCACTTTTTATGGTTGAAGACGCGTAAGTGTTTGCATTGTTAGACTCTCTAGTATGGTGTGCAGGGTATTTTTATCATGACCGCCTTTTCATTTATGCACAAGGGTGCGGATGACGCCACTTTTAGCGACAGAAAGGCAACCGACTTGGTTCAAAGTTATATTCGACAAACTTCGGGTTCAGCTCGTGTTTACCTAAGAGTTCGTCCTTAACCAGATCTGTCTAATATCTGTCCTTGAGTTTCTCCAAGTAAAAGATCTAACTGGTTGACAAAAATCTGTCTGAGTTCGGGAGCCGCTTCTCGTACTGAAAACACGAAAGACCGACCTGTCGGCATAAAACAATGAGACAATTAGAATGCAAAATGCGAATAAATTAGAAAAAACTTACATTTTCCAGTAAAAAAATTGGTCAGCACCGACAACGCATTGTCCCCATCGCCGACCGCAGTTGAGCCACCATTCCTTTTGAAAATACGGATATTGGTACGAGGGATAGAAGATCTTCTTCGGCAGATAGAAGTCTTCCCCCTTGCTAATTACCAAAAACTTCGTTTTGTTTCTAAAAAAAACAAATCCTATCTGTAACGACTTTGCATATCAATTGGAAACATGGAAAAATTGACTTTGAAGAATACTCATCAGGATTACTCACAAAATGTCAAGGAAAATATACTGACGATTGTGNAAAAAAAAAAGAGTGAAACGACGATTGTGGAGTATATTTTTGTCCATCAATAACGATTGTGAGGTATATTTTTCGATCAGTATTTGTCTTCCTGTTACCTGGTTTTGTCCAGAACGATTCACGCAAAAAATAAATAAATAAATAAATAAATTGAAAGGACGATTGTGGAGTATATTTTCTCTATCAAGAACGATTGTGAGGTATATTTTTCGTTCAGGATTTGTCTTCACGTATTTTTTTTATTGGTATTTGTTAATGTATTTTTATTTATGTATATTTTTTTTGTGACATTCACTAAAACGTACATCATTTTGTCTATATATAAGGAATAAACTCTTCCATATACTTTAAGGGTGTGTTTGGTTCAATGGAGGGGAAGAGAGGGGAGGGATTTTAATGGAGGGGAAGAGAGGGGAGGGGAGGTGATGTAAAATAATTTTACCTTGTTTGGAGGGATTATTCAGGAGGGGAAGGGAGGGAAAATAGTAAACCTTGTTTGGTTCAAAAATTAAAGGAAGGAAAAATAAAATTAAAATGACAAACTTACCCTTAATGAAATAAGATAAAAAATAAAAAAACAATTGAAAGTAGGGACTAAATGGTATTTTCACACCATCTTAACACATTTTCCTTCCAAATCCCTCCAATTTTGGAGGGGAGGTAAAGTGAGGGAGGGGAGGGAAATTTACTTAAAATTTTCCTCTCCCTCCCCTCCTAATTTTTCAACCAAACAAGAGAAAACTAAAATTTTCCTCTCCCTCCCCTCCTAATTTTTCAACCAAACAAGAGAAAACTAAAATTTTCCATCCCCTCCCCTCCCCTCCAAATCCCTCGAACCAAACACTACCTAAATCAACTAGCCATATACTTGGGATGAAAAAACAGAAAAAAATATGACAAAATGGAATGTGCTGGACACACTGACAGTTATATATACTTGAAATATACAGATCATATACCAACTGTTACATAATTAATGAAGCATGTCCCAAGCATGTCCAAGATTATATGATAAGTATATACTCTAAAGTATATGAACCTGAATAGTTTATTAATACTATATCACACTGTCATATACTTATCATATACTTGATATATAACCAACACCTACTTAGCATAAACTTGATATAAATCCTACACACTTAGCATAACTTGACAGAGAGTAAAAATTTCAATATACTTGAGATAAGACCATTACACAAATGTGTCTATACATGGAATAAAATATCCCATATACTTTAAATCAACTAGCCATATACTTGGGGAGAAAAAAAAAACAGAAAAAGATATGACAAAATAGAAATGGGTTGGACACAATGACAGTGATATATACTTGAAATATACAGATTATATACCAACTGTTAAATGGTAATGTTAGGCAAGTTAACCCAATCGATGATATCATTCAACACATTCAAATAAAGATAGAAGCAGTATAACCTAAAACATTACAGCAACATATTATAAAGTGATCATGCCATCATACTAGAATAGTTCACACTAAGCTCATCTCGTCCACCGATTTAGTGCATATAATCACCCATATAACAACTGTTAGGGCAACTTTTATAATCTTCTTCCGATTTAGTGCATATAATCACCCATATAACAACTGTTAGGGCAACTTTTATAATCTTCTTCAACTCTGGGACCACTATGTTGTTGGAGACAACACAAAAATTCACCTATAAAATATGCCATGAACAAATGACTACATAACATGCTTAGTCAAGCAAAATGTGAGGACCATGACAAATTCTTCGTTGATTATGGCTATCGCTCAAATATTCTTCGCTATCGACGTCTTCGGGTTGAATATCTTCTTTAAAATCGGGGTCAGACGATTTCTCCTTTTCAGTGGCTTTAGGCATTTTCGATTTACGGTTCCCCCGATTGAATTTTGTCGATTTATGGTCGTGGTCAGACTGGAAATCGCCTGAGTCAAGGGATGAAATGTGTTTTTGCACTCTAGCTTTGCCTGCGAGCTTTCGATGGGTTAGGGTTCATTTTTTTCTCGAATATGAGTTTTCTGTACGAGTTTGGGATTGGTGTTTGAATGAAGTTTACGATGAAGGGAACTAGACCTTATCTGTGGTGTTTCGTTCTCTTGGTTTTTTTTTTTTGGGTAGACGGTGGAACTTTGGTCTTGGCCATTGAAGTGGAGAAAAACGAAGAGAGGTTTTGTGAACGTGGGGCGGTGGGTGGGTGGTTTTTTTTGCAGAATAATTGCAATCTTGGAGCGGATATTTTGTATTTACAGTTACCTTGGTTAATTATCTTAATTGCGATAAATTTGTCAGAATTTTTCGTTATTAACGATTAATTGCATATTTGGTAGATTTGTAATAATTTTGGCTTGGGAAAGTAATTTTATAAATAATACTATATTGAGAATATAAGTGTAATATAATTGATATTGAGTGTAAATTCCTCTATAATAAAAAAGATATTTAATAGTGGGCTACATAAAACTTAAAAGCCCAATTAGACTGGGCGGATATGCTAATGGGCTTATATATCTGAGGCATACATCAGTGATCAGATGATAAGTTAGGCACATTATTATTTATTTATTTGACGGGGAAAAACAAAAGTTTAAAACTGATTCAAATCGAAATATGAAAAATTAAGGCGGCGACTCACCTGAAGTCTGTTCCCGCCACGGCTCCACCGTCAAAATTGATACACAGAAAGACGCATAGAAGCGGATTTACACCTGCTACCGGCCGAAACTCACCTCTTTTTGAGGTAGTTTTTGTGTATATATGCGAATTGATGTTGTATATGTGTGAGATCCGATGTTCTTGCGCAAACTTTGTTTTTTATTTATTTATTTTTAATTTTTTTGGGGATTTTAGTAGTTTATTGTTGTCTTTGAATGGTTTTGCTATTCATACATACTGATTAATTTCACTGCTGGGTTTCGCTGAAGCAGATTATTCTATTCGGAATTCTCGCCAATTCCGGAAGGCGTACGAAGTTCAATATGTTGACCTATTTGATTTAGTTGATTTAAGAGGTTAGTGTTTACATATGTAAATCGGTCATTTTAACATCTTGCACGGTTCTATGTACATATGCTTAGAGATGTAAATTATCTTCAGGTAACTGGAATTGGTCTTTTGTTGTCATGGTATATTANTTCCTTGCACATAAGCAAACAACAAATTATCTGCTTTTCCTGGTTTCTAAACTGACAATGTGGAAATATGTAATGTGGCATTTCATGATAAGTCCTGTTTCTAAATAATCTATTGCACCTGCTCGTGTGTTTCTGGCATAAAGGAATTGAAGAATCCATTATTGGATGTCAGGAGACTGATTATGTGTTGTAATGAGATTCTATATCTGAATTTATTCCAGAAAATCTTCCATGAAGTCCAACAAACAACGAAAGAGAAAAACTGTTGATGTTAGCAGAAAACAAGACGAATACATGGGTGTGTCCGTGAAGAAGTCTGCAAATGGGGCTAGCAGGGTGTCTCAGAAAGCTACAGGTTGGGCAACCAAAATTAATTTTTTGATTGTTGTCTGTGGCATGTGGGAAACCTACTGACTACAGAGTTTATTCCACTACATAGGAGACTTCATTTTTTACTTTCGTTACTCATGGACACTTGTTGTGTGGTTGTGTGTTTCTCTTTGGTATTTTTATGTTCAAATAGATTTGCTTATTTCTGAACCTTTTATCAAAATGTGGAAATTGATTGTGCTGAAAATAATTTTTATCCTCTGGCATCAACAGTTTTTTTCTATATAAGGTCACATGTAATAGTGTTTATACTGCAGAAAGTATGGGGATGCCTCATTTGGAGCCTCAAATTCAACTGCAGATTCCCACTGTAAAGGTCAAGCTGCAGCTATTCCCGATAAATGAAGAAACCCGCATGAAATTGGAGAAGGTATGAAATTCTCCTCCCTACTCTTCCCTGAATAATAGAAAACGAATTAAAAGTTGTTGGTTGGTTATATTTTACAGGATGGCCACAACCCATTTCTGGAACTAACTCTAAGTGCTCGGAAGAGGATATCATCAGTGGTCAGACACCTGAATACTAAATGGGGCAATTCAAGTGTAGCCAAAGGACAACTGATGGTTTTCCCTTACGGTACAAAATTGGAACAAGTAGCTTCATGCAAAAGATGGACTTTGAATGATTCTTCTACTACTGTTGGGGAGGTGTATGCTGATGTGGGAAGTCCTTCCATTTTTCGTCTAAGGTCTGAAGCGAGTTACTTTCATTTCCCCAAGGTTATAATATTGTTTCTAACAATACAACTCACTATTTTTCGTTTCTAGGTATGGCTGGTGCTCCAATTTTCTGCAGCCGATGTTTGGCACGCCTCCTGAAACTTGTCTTCCCGAGGGTCATAGAGAGGAAAAACATGACGAATATAGAGAAGATTTTGAAAATCAGACCAATGTGAATGATGCTTTGCATACAGCTGTGACTGAGCAGAAAATTTTAGACGTGCCTGCTGACTTGGTGGTAATTCTGTACCCCATCTTTTCAGAATTCAATGCATCTAGAGAGATTTAGAAAATGGAATATGGGTAGGCAGTGATTGTTATGGTATATGCATGTTAATTATTACAAGGTAAAGACTCATAAGGATGATTATCAGTGTTTCTTTAAATATTGGTGAATATCAATTTCAAAAGCTGAAATGATTGTTTCACTTGGAAGGAGGAGAGAAACTATTAAAAAGACACCCACTACAGATCATAAATTGTTTAAGACTGAATATCAAGCTTATTACACGAAATCCATTTTATTGATTTCGATTTGCTTGTTTCGACGTTCGAATATGTGCTACTATCCATTTAAGTAGATAATTCATAGTATTTTTATTAGATATATTACTGCAACTTTAATCTAATGTTTCATCTAAAATAATTCCTACACTAATTAGACCAGTCTTTGAGGCATGGGTTTGAGCATCATCCTTTATCTCCCAACTTATTCTAGATTTTGGGTATGTACATTTCTGACTATAGATGACTTTCTGAGTTTGCATATCATTCTTAAAAGGAGAGTCTTTGACAGGTACACCCATCCATCCCTTGGGATGATAATTTGACCAACTTGAGTATCGGAGGCCTCCTATCCGAAATATCAATGCAGGGTAAACTTAATAAATCAGATCCCAATTCGGTTACCAAGCCTGTCATGCAGCCAGTAGGACTAATATCTGACATCAGCATAGGCGATCTGCTTTCTGAAGCATCTCTGTTGGGTAAGATGTGCAATCCTGGCACGAGACCAGAAAACGAGTCATCCTTGCAGCCCATATTCCTGGTGGCCAGCGATTTAAGCATCGGGGGCTTATTGTCTGAAGCATCTCTACTTTCGAACAAGAATAACTCGGATGCACAGAAAATTGAGGCACGCCAAGCACAAATCCAGTCTCCGTGGTTTGATGAGTTAACTGCCTTGAGCATTGGAGGCCTGTTGTCCGAGGTGTCCTTGCAGGCCAAGGCAGGAGGTGGTGGCACCGAGTTAAAGGATGCTAAATCTGGCTTGCTGCCTAATACACTTTTATCTGGTTCATCTGATTCTCTTATTTTCTCCCAGTTAAACGGGAGTTCGAAATGGACAAAACCTTCATCTTCTCATGAGCCAAATCATCTGTCTATCTTGGATGCTGAAGAGACATGTCATGCTTTTCCCGTCCCGAAGCTTCAAAAAGGCATAGATAAAGAAACTTCTGTTGCAAGAGTTGGCTCTAGTGGGTGTAGCAAGGAGACAAGCTCGAATCAGGTTCTATTTCCTATGGCTGCTAATGTTTGTCTTTCATTCTTTCTTAATGGTTTTGTTTGACCACTGCAGATAATTGTTTTGTCTATTCAACATGAGAATAACTCGACTGTGTAAAAAGGGTTAAAAAGGGATCAGGGTTTACTTCAGTTTCTATTAATATCTGGGAGAGCAAATGGAAATTTAGACATATTTGTGAGTAGGACTTGTTTATAAAACATAACTTTAGTATGTAAATTTTGATTTTAGCTGAATTAATTGATGTATGCTTGGCATGATGTGTTGGTGCATATGAAGAAATGGCGCAACCATCTCCCTCTCAGTTCATATTGTGTTTGGAAAGTCTGGAGGAAAAAATCTTTAACTGTCAACATGTTATATAACCAGTTTTTACATTTAAAAACATTCATTTCATTGATGTCCCAACCTCTCTGCATAGGAATATAACAACCTTTTCATCTTTCGCTGCGCCTTATGCAAAAACAAAAAAGAACAATAAATACACTGCTCGAACCTGCCAGTTACTGACAAATTTTAATCTGATCTACTGTGTTATTAACGTATACGGTAACTATTTTTTTAATCATAAAATGTTTCTATCAGGAACCCAAAGGCGTGAATAGAAAAGCTAAAAGTAGGAACAATCTTAACTGATCATTCATAACACGTTATCTGAACATTGACTCTTGAAAGTGGAGAAGGTTCTGGCTTAGACCAGTGAAAACTAAAAATAATCCAAACGTGTGAAAAACTGTATGGTCTAACATCCTACATATCTTAAAGGCTTCAAAGCTCATTCTATTTATACAGTGTGTTCTAACATAGTTGCGTGGATATGTTACATCAAATGTCGGAATTTAAATTAGCACAATAGGAGTCAAGGTTTAGTTTATTCGTAGGGATTTTCATTCAAGTTTACTTTATTATGGGACTCTTACCATATTATGTGTATGTGCACTTGTTATGTAAAGGCTAAATTTGTCTGTTTTTGGTCATGTAGAAAAATGAGACTGCTTTTCCGAAAAATTTTTCTTGTCAAGAACTCAAGACAAGCCCTTCGCCTCATTCTCTGGGTGCCTTTAATGAGGAACAAATCAATAATCAATCCCTAGGTTGGTCCTCCCATTATCAATTTCATCTCCAACTAAATCACTGTTGCCAATAATGGGCAAACTAATAAATTATGTACTCGTGTTGTAGGATAAGCTTTTGGACCCTTTGATACTTGATCTGGGTGGGAGACATTTTTAACACAAGAACACGTGAAAAAACGATGTTTTCGAGCGATAATGACACAAGTAAAGAGGTAAATCTTGACATGTGGAAATTTGGAATCTCACGAAGTGGGAGAGTAGAAATTGGAGTGGGTGAAATTAGTCGATTTTCGATGCAGCAGTGGTTACCAAACTGTCCCTGGTAGCATTTTGATCAACAATCTCGGGCAAGATCCAATCTCAAATAGCATATGAGAGCTTCAAAATTGGATTCTTATTTTAGAGGGCCAAACATTTTTCTTTTACTATCCAAATTGTTTACCCGGAATAGAAACTTGGTCTGTTTTGGGATATATATGTTCTTCAGGGTATCATTACTTGTTAGTTTATAGATCCTTTGGCTATACGAATTTCTATCATATGAGCATTAGTGATTGCATTTCAAGTTTTTGTTTTTTTAAGTTACAACTCAAAATTAGTTGCTGTCTGAGTCAAGATTATTCATGGGCAAACTGTTTCATGAATCTAAGAAATTCCAACTACACAATAGCAAAATACCCAAATAAATGGCAAATAGAAAGCATCAGATATGATTACACAACCAAGCTTTTAGTAAGCATTTCCATTTTCCTTTCTTCTCCAAGCCATGCTCCTATTAATCTTGAGCTCCATTGCCAAATATTACAATCCTTGGACAAGCTAAAACGGAAAACGAGAAAGGAAAAAGTAAAAGAGAACAAGCAAAGGCTCATCACAACACACACAAACTTGGATAATATGACAAATTTGATATATACATACGCTTTGGGGCGTAAAAGATAAAATGCTCTCAAGAGTCACGATAGTTGTCTGAAAACCTGTTCTTGATCCACTTAAAGCTGCTTATCAACGAGGATTTGAGTTTAGCTTCCATAGCATACATGTTGTAGCCTGCTACCCTTTTTCTCCTCCTCACTTCCGGGTCATCCCTCGGCCCGTTAAAACTATATGATTTAGCACGATCTTCAAAGTCGGATCGGGCCTCGGCATAAGAAGAGGAGTAATAATAAGGAAATGATTTTTTCTTTTCCATGTCAAAACGGGGAAAACTCGAATTTTTGAGAAAGTGAACCTCATTTGTTGCATTTTTGTACTAAGAAAGGAAACTTAATTTGGACCACATGCGAGAATAAGGGGCGAGCACCTTTAGTGCGGCTTGCATGGGCCACAACGAGTGTGACCTTGATTTGAAGATAAAATATACTTCTAAATGAATGCTGGTGATACTTGTCATATCATTGATGTCATAGTATTATTTTTTTATTTTTTTTTTATTTTTTGATACCGAGGTTCCAGGCTTGCGCCTGACTAGTCCTCGAGGAAACAGCTCCGGCCTTCAGACACTGCCTTCAATTAAATCGCGGTAGCCACACAATGGCCCCCAGGTACTTAATACCCTCAACTACCGCGCACAACGAGTCAATCCCCAAGTGATCGCTCGTTGGCCCTCCCAGCTACAAGTTGGCCCCACCTATCCAGCCGCTGGTTCCCACCGAGTTTCAGCCTCCCAAGTTGGCCCCACAACCTATTGGCCCCACCTATCCAGCCGCTAGTTCCCACTGGTTCCCACCTCCCACACTGCTGCTTCTAGTTCTCAGTATTAATTGTCCCACCGAGTTTCAGCCTCCCACACTGCCGCTTCTAGTTCTCAGTATTAATTGTTCTACCATTGCGCTCCGGAGGGCTCGAACCCTTGACCTCATGTCAAGGGGTGCCTCACTCTTACCACTAGGCCAAGAGGTCATTGGCGATGTCATAGTATTATTCATACTATAGCAGGTGCAGTAACACTTTGTTCTGAAAAAATGATAAGTTTCTACCCATTTTTCTTTTGTTTGTGTGGATGACACAACTTTTTTAATTGTATTCAAAAGTCGACATTTCTTTTTCCTTTTTTTTTTTTTCTATATTTTTATTAAATTTGGTGCCTTTTTTTTTAATGCATTTATTCTTTCTTTTTGTTTTTTTGGTTTCAGATGTCCATCTTTTTGGAGTTTCTGGATAGCACTTGAGGACCATCTGACTGGAATGCTTTTCCTATATAAAGAAAGCAGTAAGTTACGGATATTTGAATACATTCCAATAATGAATGCATAAGGGCAGATTTCTCATAATATTGCAACCTCTTCTTACTTCTATAGAATGTATTCTAACATTTGAACATATTATAGTTTTTATCNTTCAAATTTTATTTTATTTTATTTGTTCGGAATGATAGACTTTTATATTGTAGACTGTCGTAACAGTCAGCCTTCCCCGCTGGGGGTATCAGACCCTCGGTGGGCCATGATCATGTACCAAGGACTCATGAACTTTCACATTGCTCTTGTTCTAGGGTGAAAACCCATCTCCAGACTCTCTGTGGTTTTTGCCATTCACAGGACTCGAACTCTGCACCCTGAACATAAGGCGAGGTTCATGTCAAGTCCTGGTACCTCCTGGGCATAAGGTGAGGTTCATGCCTGGCCTCATGCGCTTGCTGCTCGGCAATGTGCTTCGGTCGCTCTCGATCCTCGGCACGACATGCTCTCGGCTGTTCGGGGTGGCCCTCCTGGGCAAGACGCTGTATGGACTTACCACGAACGGCGTGTCCCTCCTTGGCGGCACTGCTTGCGCGCGACTGCTGCTCTCTGCGCTCGCGGCATTCCGGGTCACTTGTGGTGGCTGAGGGCGTTCAGACTTTGCCTGAATGCCGAAGGAGGGCTTTGAAAGGTGTTTGAGGGGAGAAGTTTTAAGAGAGAGATCTTTGGTCTAAAATGTGTATGTCTAAAACATATATGGCAAGGGAAAAGAGAGATTATTAAGAGAGAAATAAAGGGGATTGAATGTGATAATTATTACCAAAAATTGAATAACATAATTCGCACAAGTGAAGGGTTCTTGGCCGGTCAACAAGGGGAAAAATAAGGTTGAAGATTCTTACCAAAATTTTGGCCTTATGGACTTGAATCTATACTTATATAAAAAGGGATCTTATTTACTACATGTATTATCCAGAAAAATCAACAGAATTAAATGCCATTACTATTTCGGTATTAGAATATTTTATAATCATTATAAAATATTTTGAGGAAGACAATTTATGAATTCACTTACCGTAATAATCTCATTCAGATTTATTAGGTATTGATTGGGGACATTATAATCAGATTTTTTATTATTACACAGATTAATCGTAACATATTAATTTTATATATATAATCGATCAGATTTTTTATTATTACACATAGATTATATTTTTGATTCATTATATTGCATTCAAATTTATTAGGTAATGATCTAAATATATAATGACTATATATAATTTAGGGTTACATTTATATAGATCAATCATTCATATTTTTTATAATCATTATATTTTTAATCCGAAATTTTACGTACTAAAATTTACGAAATAAATTTATAAATCTTACATTTTTCAGAATGAATTCAATACGAAAAAAAATTAGTCCAAATTTACGTGTGGTTTTGAAGTGAAACTTTGAAATTCAAAATTTCTTCTCATTTTATTTACAAGGAAATCGGGCTGCATTCAACACTTAGACCAATTTAAAAATTATTCCTTAAATGAAGGAATTTATAGATAATTGTTATCTCTATTCAATCACATGATTATTTTCAATATAAAAAGAGATAGATTACAAATTAGTGAATTATATATTACCTAATTCAATATCTTAATATTAAGGAATAAATCCATAGTATTATGTAAATCCGTATCTCATATTATTATATCATTAAGAATATATTATTATTATATTATCAAATCATAAAAAGATATTAAACCCATATTGTAAAAAAAATAATTCATATAATTTTATAACAATTCTACTACACTATTTAACCGTATTCATTTTTATTATATAATAAAATAATAATTAAATATTATATAGTGAACAACCATAAATAAAACTATTACTTTCTCTTATATTAAGGGAAAAATCTATATGCTAAAATTAAATATTTATTAGTATAAACGTTTTAGTGAGATAATATATTAATTATTTTACAAGCTAGCCCTAACATGCTCATATTTAATGTTCTGACTAAAAAAACAATGCTGGTTAAAAGAAGTGGAAAAAACTTATAATAATCCTATTGTTTTTTAGACTTAACGTTGATTAAAAGAGGTAGAAAATAGATAATAACCCTATTATGTTTTTTACTTAAATGGACAAGGGTGTGAAAATAACTCATTTAATATCTCTATCTCGTGCATCGCACGGGGTACGTACTAGTTTAAATTTGAAAGGGAGCTAAAATAACAAGGTAAGAGGCCCGAATTTTGGACTCAATGGGGCCGAATTTTTGAAGTCGTAATGGGAAAAAAAATAAGGCTTTGAATATCTTGGACTTTGCTTGGAAATTCGGCTATAAAAGGCTCACAAAGACGGTTGTACTTGAACTTAGGAAATCGAACGGTTTTCAATTTACAAGGAAATTAATTTAAGTAGACAAGGATATGTACAAAAATTATTTAGCTTATTGGATTAAAAGACGGTGACATCTCTATAATTGTAATAAGCGTATTAGAAATTTAGTCGAGCTAACACAACAAGGAAAACGAGATGCGAACACAAGCATAAAATAAACCGACTCTTATTATTCGAACGGGACACTACAGGAACGACAGTGGTTGGAGGCGGTAAGATGGGCCATTCTGAAGGCCAACCAAGCAGGATGGCTCAATTGTTGCTGCAGGCTGAAGAATAAGGCTTTGGTGCTCAAGCTTGTTAAGAGACTGAACTTTGATCTGGGTTGTAACTTCATTGCTTATGAGGTCTTCTCTTTGGTGCCTTCTTTTACCTCTTTTGAGTTTGTTAGTCTTTCTTAATTGTTTTTCTCTTGTGCTTTGTTGCCATGTGGGCTTATAAGGGGTCGTTGATCTGTAACTTCTTTATGTTCTTAGCAATCAGCTGGTTGCTCGGGTTGTACTGTAGTTTGAGTTTTATTGAAGTTCATTTGCCGTTGAAAAAAAAAAAAGAACTATGTAATCAATTGTGAACCAAAGTCCCTACCTCTAGTTTCCATCTCTGGTGCATGCGGCGCCTCTTCACCGACGGAGCCCCTCTTCCCCAGCGAGACCGGAGCTCGGGACGACACCATGGCTGACGACGAGCAACTGGGCGGGCCTGCACGGCCTTCTTCGAGTGGATTTGTTGGTCATGGTGGGAAGGTGCAATGACAGTCAGGTCTTCTCTCGGAGGCAAGTGCCGACGGCCTTCTTATGGCGGTTAGTTATCAAGTCAGAGGCTCTGGATTTTTCCCGATTTTAGTATGTTCTCTGGTGTTGAGTCAGTACTAGAGTTCTTCAGCGAGTGTGTCGGTCGACTTCGTTCGGTCGAGCTGCGGTTGCCGGATGTGCGGGGGATGGGGGGGGGGGGGGGG
>BKCP01006515.1:514143-543657 GCA_008636005.1 Striga asiatica
ATTTTAAATATTTTTTTTATGATTTGATAATATAAACAAATCTATACTTAACATTGACAAATAAAACAAATAAATACTTTAGTAAGTATTTAATGTATATACTAAATAGGAATGTATTTGGTATAATCAAATACCAAATATAATCAAATAAGTCAAAGTGTACATTTTTATTTGGTATTTGATTTTTTTATTATTAAAATTTTTTTACTATACTTACCTTCTTAAAATAAAACAAATAAATAAATCAATTAAATAAATAAAATATTATAATACCAAAATAGTAATGACATTTAATGCAGTTGACTTTTCCGGATAGTAAATGTAGTAAATAAAATATCCTTTTATATAGTATAATATGGAAATAGTAATGCAATAAATGCTGTTGACTTTTTTTGCTACTTAATTTGGTAAATAGTACCCCCTTTAATATAAGTATAGATGTATTTAGGATTCTGATTGATGATCATACTTGAGAATGTGGCAGCATAAACACACAGATTTTCTTAAACTTAAAACCAAAATTAAAAATAAAATTCGCAATAAAAAATGTAAGAAACGGGGGGAAACGGGTGCGGTCTCACGCAAATGAAGCGCACCATAAGCAGGGAAAGCCCAAATGAGGCACAAGTCCATCCCAAAACCAATTAGTGGAAGAAGAAGTGACCCATTAAACTTATAAATTAGACCTATTTTCCTTATATAAAGGATGTGGGACAACTCACAAGTGAATATTCTAATACGCCCCCTCATTTGTGAGTTATTCATAAGAAGTCTAAGTCCATACACGGAGCCGGGTGCCCAAGCCCTACTAGACACAGGCTGGGAAACGGCCCTCACTTGTGAGTTATTCATAAGAAGTCTAAGTCCACATACGGAGCCGGGTGCCCAAACCCTACTAGAAACAGGCTGGGAAACGGGTACGTCATCGCACGGTCCCACATAGAACTGACTCTGATACTATGTAAGAAACGGAAAAAAAACGGGTGCGGTCCCATGCAGATGAAGCGGAAACAAGTGCGGTCCCACGCACGTGAAGTGCATCATAAGCAGGGAAAGCCCAGATGAAGCACAAATGAGGTTTTATCCCAAAACTAATTGGTGGAAAGAGGACTGACCAATTAAACTTATAAATGAGGCCTATTTTCCATATATAAACGATGTGTGACAACTCACAAGTTAATATTCTAATAGAAAACACTCAATAAAAAAAGCTCACCATGCAATGCATTGTGCGAATTCCCATTTGAAACAAAATCCGAAATCAGTAATTTCAAATATGTCTAGTTAAAAATAATATTAGAACATAATTAATGCTCTAAAAAATTATCATAAGTATGTCAGTATGTATATAAATTTCCAAGCCTAGTTATTTTTGGATTGAAAATAATTAAAATCCATCCAACTTAGATGACAAACCATGAAAATTTGTCACATAAGATTTCGAAGCGTGCAAACTTGCCACTTCGACTCAGTGCATTCGAAAATTCTATATAAGAGGAATCTTGTGTCTTGTCACTCAAAATATATGACTTCGAACTCCATTAGGGGTGTTCACGGTCCGGTTTTTGACCGAAAAAAATCGTCAATCCGGACCGCGGATCAGTTAAATGGTCAGTTAAAAAAGCCTTAAGAAATCCGGTGGTTAATTCACTAAAAATCCAGAATAAACGGGCCAGTTAAGGGATTACCTGCGGCAAACCGCCGGTTTAACCGGACCAGACCGGTAAATATTGAAAAATATAACAAATATATATATTCAAACAAGAAAGTCATGAAATGTGTATTTTTATACTTATGGGACGAATTGTGTATTTTTTATTTCATTAATATTGTTTTTCTTAATTTATAGGCCCAAATAATCTCTTTTGGGCCAAAAATTGAAAATTAAAAATTAAGTCCAAAATGAAAAACTTAAAAATTGAAGGCCCATAATAAGGATTTTGGATTTAACCGGTTAACCGTCAAACCGGACCGTCCAATGCGGTCCGGATTGTGGTTGGTTAAAAAATAAAACCGGTCCGATTATGAACAAGAAAAAAAATTAACCGTTAAGTCCGATTTGGTCATAATTTGAGTTAAAATCGGACCAATCCAGACCGTGAATACACCTAAACTCCATTGGCCTTTAATATTATTCGTACATTTTTCTAGAACTTGTACGCGCAAGGCTGAAAAAGTTTAGAACTTTTTCACTCGCTCATGAATTATTTTCAATTCATTGCATGACGTGCCATTTTCTACAAAAGTCATATTTTCGATCAAATCTGCCTTCAGATTTGTAAATATTGAATCTTGATAATGGGACTATTATATTGGTTAATTGGATTACAATGAGACTACATTTAAAATATCTAGAGTTATCCACAGTGCAGTTCACAACACTAATTTTTAACAAATTTAGTAAATACGAACTCGAACAAAATATTGTTCATATAACAAAGATTTCTCAATTTAACGATAAGTAAATTACCTAGTACAAGCCCACAGTTAAAATTTGAAGCCAAAATCCTCCAAAGCGAATTCCTAAAACAGGTCGTAGCCATCACAACACGGCCGTCGCACGTATATATTTTCCACACCCGTCTTTCGAGGTCGGGCATCGCCCACGTCCGAATTTCGGTCGTCGCGGCTTCTCGTTGGGGCCAACGTCTCGTCGTCGCTCACTACTCCACAGAATTAGGGCTCGACCATGTTTTACAGAGTAAAACGAGAGAGGAATAAAATGATCTCGGGAGAGAAGAATAAAATGTTTACAAAAGGGTAAAGTCGTCTTTTGTTGTTTTATCATCTCATTTAATCCAGTGAAGTAAATGAAGGATTCATTTCTCAAAATTCCATCCCACAAAGTAAACAAAGAACTAAATGCTGACGTGTTAAGTTGTCTTGATTATTTTGTCTTATCCCATCACACAAACTAAATGAGGCCTATATTGATTAACTGGATTACAATGGGACTACCTTTGTAAAATCTGCAGAGTTAGTTGACTACAGTTATAGTTGCTAAAAGCCACGTTGATGTGTTGTGTAAGCTAAAATGACAAATGGCACATATCATGTCATCATTTCCAGTGATACATGTGGAATTCCGATGCAAATGATCGTTATTTTGAATAATTTTGAAATCTATGAAACACTCAGGGGCGGATGTAGTAAATAGAATGAGCGGCGGTGTAATTACTTAATGAAAAAATATAACATATTATAACAAAAGGTGCAAATACAAAAACAGACCTTCATTATCATTCCTTAAGAGTTTTCATGGTCTGATATCGCTCTATAATAACATCATTATCAATTTTCAAGAAGGTTTCAATTTTCTCGATCATCATTAAACTTCTCATCGTATTTTTTTCTGCCCAGTGATACCAAAATTTTCCTCAAATCTATTTAGATCGATTCAAAGTAACTATCAGAGACATTTTAACGACTACTTTGTTGACGGGGATTTTTTTTTCAAAATATCTCTCCATATCTGATATACAAAAATAATATTATAAATTTACAAAAATAATATTATAAATTTACAATCAATGAAATTTTCTATTTTGACATATCATATTTTAAAGAGCTATAAACACCTAAAAAGGACTTGAATTTGCAATCTCTATATAAAGAAAATATATATACCAGTACCTATGATAATAAATGAGGATAATTTATCTTCACCAATATATATAGAAAGGGATTTCGTTATCTTGCAAGTCACCTTCTCGAATAGTTGGACTGAAAATTAACAAACTCTTTAAATCCTTCCTCTCTTTTCCCTCTTGCACCATCTTTTTCTTTCCCTTTGTATTTCACGGGTGTAAGTCTCAGTGCACTTTTTTTTTTTGTTAAATATTTTATTATATTAACTTTATTTATTTGACTAATAATTAATATTTTTTAATTTCATCAATATGAGCTATTATACTAAGGATTTTTTATGGCTGGGTACGTTGGCCCTCATTCAGCTAGAAGTAGAAAACCAAATCTCCTTCAGATCAACCCCAAGTTTTGAGCAGAACTTGAAATTTTTCTTTTCAGATAGCGACCATATATGAAACTGCATGATAAGATATATCGTATAGTATACTTCCACGTGATGGACCACGTACACTACTACGTACCCTTCGTTTTCTAGCAACTTCACCTTGTTATGCTCTCTTCAGACAAGGAAAAGACCATTTTCTTATTTTTCTTTCTTACTTTGTGATTGCAGTTTCATGTTAGATCTACTTATCACGTGGGTGCATGGCGACCACGAGGAACCGCCCTGATTAATAAATTGGGTCACAGCTTAGTTTGTTCATGAAAATTTGACTCGTCTAAAATCCTAATTATTTATGTATGTTTTATTTTTTAATTTATATATATTGGCTCCCAGCCTCCCACTGCATATCACATCCGTACCTAATTAAGCTTATAAATTATTCTTCTAGTAGCAATTAATCTATACTAGTAACGGAGCTAGGAAATTTTTCTAGGGACCCAAATAATAATAACAAAAAAAAAAAGAATCAATTGTAATAATATATAAATTAGACAAGCGCCGACTAAATAGACATAGTACATATATCCGAGTACTCAAGTCAAGAAAATAACTTACAATAATATTGCTAATATTCGTATGAATTAGCAATCCGAATAAACAAAGCAAATAATTCAACACAAAAAAACCTATATAGCCAAAAAATTACTCATAAACTTCAAGAGAAATATTAGATAAAAAATCGTCAAACTTACAACATAATTAATCGCCCCAAGTATACAATCTTTAGTTGTAATTAATGTGATTTTTGCCGAACTTACAACATAATAAAATGATCATTTTTCTTTAGTTGTAAGTTGTAGCGTCATCTTTTGCTACCAAGTAAACCCGAAAATCGCCCCAAGTACGTTTCTTTATCATGATTCATGATTCATTTGGTGTTTTCTTAATAAACTCACAACAATACAACATGAGCATAATGATGAGAGTTCAATTCTTTATATCAACTTCATCTTCTGAGTTCTGATACAAAATATTTTTACAACCAAGTGGCAATTAACATCAATTTCTTTGGAACAAAATTAAGGATAATGATCCCCTAAAGTTAATTTCAACCTTAAAACATACAATTCAAACACAAATCTATCTATAAAGAAAGAAAAACCTAATCTTCTTTTTTCTTTCCCCAAAATAAATCTAGCTCTCAACTTCCATTGATATCCTTAGAGAATGGTATATAAAAATACTTACTCAACAAGATGATTTTCTGAAGCCGGACGGGATGAACTGAAGCTGGATGGATGGACAACTCACGAACCGCGGACCCTAGACGGAGCTGCCGCGGCCGGATGGTGGTACGGCCTATACGGGAAACAGGGATGATATATTTTTCTCAAATTCAAGGGTTAATTTTTTATAGTTTGGTAAAATCTTACAGCTTCCATCCGCTTTTACTCATGTAATTTTATTATTTTTTTTATTTTTTAATATTATTGTAAAATTACAAAAATACCCTTGAATTTCTTAAAAATTTCAGGGGGTCCCAGTGCCCCCCCTGAGTCCGCTACAGCTCCGTCTCTGCTAGTAATTCATGTTGTTACCATACAGGGGCGTAGCACCCTGGGTTATAATATATGTGTTAAGATAGGCTATAGTTATTTTGTTAAGATATCTTTGGTTTGATATGATCTTGATTTGGTAGTAGTCATTTTGGTAATTAGATATTTGATTCAATCTTGATTTGTTTTTTTATCTCTTGCAACCTCTATATATTGGATGTAATCCACTATTACGAGCAATGAAAAATACACATCTTTCTCTTCTCTACTCGATGCATTTTCTTTTAGTTTTAGCTGCAAACCGAATGTCTGATAACTAGGCCTGTAAACGAGTCCAGTCAAGTTGAGCTCGAGCTTAGGGTACTCGAGCTCAAGATCTGTTTATTGTGTTTTTGTGCTTATTTTCGTGTGTTTTATGTGCTTTAGTTTAGTATTTTTAGGTTCGTTTTAGTGTCGATCGGTCCTTATTATCGTGTTTCATGCATTTTTGCTTTTGTATTGTATTTTTGTGGTTTGGCGTACTTTTCTTGTGTTTTTGGTGTTGTGTAGGTCCACAATAGTTGAGTTTGGGAAGACGAGCCATTTCCGAGATATTTCCGAGTCGTTCGGACCATGTTCGAGCCACGCGAACCATTTCCGTGCCATTCCGAGAGTATTTATTAATTGCTTGGTGACACCCATTTAAGACAAGGAGAAGAAGATTTGGGAAGCGTGGGTCAAAGTTTCAAGTCAATAGAATAAGCGTGCAAAAAGTTAGAGCTAATCGAGCCTCAAAAGTCAAGCAGAGGACTAATTCCGCGCCCGCGAATCCATTTTCTTGAGCTGTCCAGAACTCGCGAGCTTCTCCAGCCCACGAGTTTTCCATTCCGCGCCCTCGAAATGATGCTTGCCCGAGAGTCCCAGGTGTGTTTCCAGCGCCGGCCGCGAACGAGGCCTTGCCCGCGAGTTCTCAACGATGTGCGCCCAATGCCCGCGAGTTCTCAATTTTGTGCCCGCGAAACTTCAGTAGCCTGTTTAGTAGAGATTTGTGGGTATGTGGTAACCGAGTTACCCGAATCGGGTCGTTCTTTAAGGAAGACTATTCGGAGCTTCGATTGCTATTCAATTGTCCAAAAGCACAAAACGAGAAAAATAAATCCTAAACATCCTATTCATTGATTGGAGATTGATTATAAACTAGATTTACTAAGGAAATAAGCAAACGAGCAATTATACTAGAAACCCTAGCTTACTAAACCGGAGAACTAAAAATCAAGTAAAAAAAAGGGAAAACAAGAGAAACGAACTCCATCTACTACATTTAATAGCTAAAGCCGAATATTCTACGACGAAATAACCGAGCTCAATATCAAAGTCACGATGTTTCAAGTAGAAATGCACACCACAACAAACTTAAGCACAATAGACAAGCTCAAAAACAACGAAAAATAACTAAGCAAGCAAACATAATCCAATAAACGAGCAAGCCCTACTCACTTCTACTAGCTAGATAGCAAATAGGTGCACAATTCGAAAGTATAAGTCTCAAAAGTAAGTACTCACATTCCTAGTGCATGCTTAGTCAAAATCGGAGTAAAAAGATATAAACTTGCATAAAAACGAAAGTCGCCGGAAAAAGTTCACCGGAAAATACTAAACTAGAGAGAATCTAGAGAGAATTCTAAAAACAAAAACATTACGAAAAAGAGTAAAAGTTGAAAATGAAATCTAGTGTGCAAATTACAAAGGACCAAAATGTATTTATAGTCTAACTCAAAACACACAGCAGAAACACGCACATTAAATGACACACACTCTCGAGCTCTCCAATAAACTCGCGGGTCGCAGACAGCAGGTTGGACGGGCCTGGCACGAGGTGGCACGACGAAAAATCAATACTCTCGAGCTGGCGGAGAAACTCGCGGGTCGCGGACGCTGGAAAATGAGCACTCTCGAGCTAGCGGAATCTTACGCGGGCGCGGACACGGAAAAACTGAGCTCTCGAGGTCGTGGAATGCTTGGCGAGGTCACGAGTGTGGCAGTGTCGTCGTACGTCCGCGAGGCGCGAGGTCACGAGTGGGGCTGGTTCTTCTTCGACTTTGGATCGACACAGCTCGAAATGCTCGGAATCTAGCTCGGTAGTTCGAAACTTCTCGAAATTGACTCAGAATACTTGGTAACTCTCGTCTCTCTGGATTCGATCCGACTCTTCTCATCATCCTCTGAAATAAACCTGCAAAATACACCACGAAATACGGAAAAGTACCCGAAAACATAAAATAAAAGAAAGACACAAAAACACACGAAATACGATAAAAAGGGACCGGTCAATGCTAAAACAATCCTAAAACCGACTCAACTATGCACAAGAAACACATAAAAAGAAACACAAAAACAAAATGAACATAGCCCGCGAGTTTGCCCTTCCCAGCGCACTCCCGCGTGCGCAAGCTTCATGGCAACGTCGCAAGTGCCATTTCCTGCCAGTGCTCGCGCCCCGCGCCCATCGCCGCGACCTCGCGAGTCCCTTCCAGCACCTCCAATGCCTTGAAATCTCGACCTCTCGGAAATTTTAGAGACCTCGAGAGTGTTACAGTAAATGTGCGTGTTTTTAGTGTGCGTTTGTGGTGTAGCTATAAATAGACATTGTGCTTTGTATTTTTTGACACAACCCTCATTTCCCAACTTTTAAGTTGGGAAATCCTCTTCATTTTCTCTCTTCTCTCTCTTTTCTTTTTTTTTTTTATGCTTTGGTTGGGAGGTCCATGACTCAATTTTTCGGCGAAATTCCGGCAAGTTTATTTTTATTCAAGTTTCGAGCTTTATTCACTATTTTCGTTCAAGCATGCGATAGGAGAGTAGGGACCTAGCTTAGGCCCTTCTACTTCGAGTTTGATTGTCGAATTGTGCGTATGCTCGTTTCTAGGGTTTTGCTTTTATTTTTATTGCTTGCTTACATGTGTTAGGAATCTATATGTGCTTATCTTGTGTAGAGATCTCGACTTTGCTTAAAGCGTGATGATCTAGTGTAGAAAGCTCGTGTTAGATTACCTAGGATCACTATGCTTGCATGTTCTCTCTTGTTTATTTTTCTTTTTCTTGAGTCGTGGAGATTCCGGCAGACCAAAGTTTCGATTTTTCTCTCTCTATTTGCATTTTTCATCATTTGTTCTAGATTCTTAGTTTAATTTCATGCAAATCCAATCCCTTCAAGTGAGTAGAATGTGTAGGACTCTATTTTCGGTTATGTGACTTTGACGACTAGGTAGTGAACGAAGCTCTGAACAACCTTTCTTTGAGAACGACCCGAGTCGGGTAGCTCGGTTACCACATGCCCAAAAATACTACAAACAAGATCAATGCCGACTCGTTAAATAAAAGAGCATGAAATCGAGTTAGAGCTCTGCTTGTTTATCACTAAGAACGAATAGAGTTCGAGCCGATATCGAGCTTTAACATGCCAAACTATAGAAAATTATATAAAAAATCTATTTTCGAGCGTTAACGAGCCGAATTGAGCTGAGTCCGTTAACCAAATGAGCTCGAGCTCGGCTCGTTTATCAAATAAGATATCTCGAGCCTTAACGAGTTGAGCCAGACTCGTTTAATTTAACAATACTATTGGTAACATAGTTCGATTCGACTTGTGAATGGTTGAGCTCGACTCATTTGTATATGTAAACGAGCTAAAGACAAACAACTAATCGAGTTATTCTATCAAACAAGTCGAGTTGAGCGTGTTCTCGATCGACTCAGTTAGAATTTTGGGTTTTGGTCAAGATTTAAAAGTTAATAAATGAGTCGAACCGAGTTTAAATGATTTGGGCTCGGACTCACATTTCTGTTTGTTTATTAAACGAGTTTAGTCATGGCAACTCGTTTATTAAATGTACACGAATTTAAACATGAAGTACTTGACTCGGATAATCTAACTAGACACGTATATAAAAAAAAATAAAGCGTGAAATTTTTTTTGAAATATTAATATATATTACATGAATTACGCATTAAATAATATTAAAATATGGATGTTGTATTTGTATAATTTTTTTTTTTTATGGACCTCATAAAAAAACTTGGGAAATATATTAACTACGCTTTTATACATATAATAAATCATAACTTTTAAATTAATTATTATTTTTTAAATCCAAAGATATTTTTCCTCGTATACTTGAATTTTAATTAGAAAAGTTAATATATTTATTAAAAAGTCCCGACAAGAGATATACTAATCGCTTTATTCCTATTGTATGACATGCCATTTAAGATTCATATATCTTTTCATTGAATAGGCCAAATAAATAAATCAGACTTGGCATTAAATTTTTTATATACTGTAATACCATTTCTTTGAAAAAGCACAAAAAAAAAGATAAATCCGAATAAGTTTCTTTGAATATGCCCCATAAATAAATTCAACCGCATAATAGATATTCTAAGGGAAATCTAACATAAACAATTATTGTCTCGAATAATTTTATTCAAATAAATTTTATTTCACTAAATAATATAACGTAAACACAAAAAGAAGACGGAAAACGACGTAATGAGCTAAAAGGAAAAGCGAGAAAAGACCTATACCATTTTCAAATATATAAGTCATTAATTTAATTTAAATTAAATATAATTTATTTTGGTCCAAAATAAGATAAATCCGTAGCTAGTCTAATTTAGACTAAAATATTTTTTACTAATACATATTAGATGTCTCGAAAAATTAAGACCGGGCTCGAGCCACCCCAACCTTCGGGGTGGCTCCGCCCCTGTTCCCGCACACAAGGTACATAAAATAGTAATGTGACATCTATATATATATACAAAGAGAATAACCATTTACTCAAAATAGTAACAAAAAAATTTAAGAACATTTAATGCATACCTTTTTTTAAAATTTTTTAATTATATGCATTAATTATTTTCATGTACACATTTATAAATCTGATAAGATTATTAAATTATTTCCTTAAATAATTTTATTCATCTGCAATAATTTCATTGATATTCACTATAATAAATTACACTTTAAATTTTCGTGATTCATGTTGATAATATTTTGGTCAACATAAACATGAAAACAGATTTTAAGTCTTAACCATATTATTATTTTATTTTTCACAAATATTGACTTTCATCCTAAAATATTTATAAACATTCATAACATGTCTTTCTAACTATTTAAGCAAAATCAAGTTGGCGAATTAATATTTGCCAATAATACTTTTTATTTAATTATATAAAAAATAAGTAATATTTTAAATTAAACATAATTTATCATTTAAGAGATAATGATCATATACATTAAATAATTTTACTTCAGCAGATAATAAAATTAAAATATATTAACTATTCACTAAAATTCATATGATTTATTTGTATATTATCGTCTACCATGATAAATTTATTGTAAAAATATATTTCCATTTCATATAGACTAGTAAAGTGCATGTGCGATGCACGTGGCGACGAATGTTTTTTACCGATTAAATTTAGTAAGATAAATTAATTAATGTATTACACATTTAACTGCAGAAAAAAATAAAATGTAGAATAAATAAACTTTTCATGCATTTTATTTTAAATAAAAAAATGTTGTCATAATATAAAAAAGATTTAAATATCATATTACAACTCCAACAAAAATATATGAAAAATGAGTTCCTAATGAAAAAACAATAAATGACTAAATAAAGACATAATGTATATAAGAGAGATCAAGATATCTACTCAACAAGATTTTTAGTCTCTCTCTCGCCCAAATCCCAAATCTCCCCTCGCGTAACCTAGCTTCCAATTGCCGGCAAATTGAGCCTCTCTCGGCGGCCATCCGGCTAGCCTGTGGACTACTCACCGCCGAGTGTCCACGCTACTTGTTGCGGCACTTCCACCTTTCTCTCTCTTGCCGTGGGGTGTGGTTGCAGATCTATGGAGGGTTTCGGCGAAATTCGTCGCTCGGTGATTTGGCCGCCGGAGCTTCAGGTGGAGAGGCTAGGTTGAGTGTGGTACCAGTGGCTGGATGAGGCTTGGTTCGTTGCGTTGTCCCTGCTTCAGTCTCCCTCTTCCAATCTTTGTTGACGGCCGCATCTCCAATCTTTGTCGGGCTTAATGGTTTGGCAGCAGGAGGGCTTCGGCCTGTTCTCGGGGGATGGAGGGGGGGGATTGGTTTCGAGCTTTGGTCGGAGCATCTCCTACTGCTGGGCTAGTTGGTCATCTCGGTTGCGGGTCTTCGATTTTGGCCGGAGTCCGGTTTCTGGTTCCTCGGCTGTGCTGGGGTATTGGGTCGAGTTTTATCATTGTTGGTTGGGCGGGCAGGTGGTTGATTCGGGTGGAGTTGGTTCCGGTGGGCAGGGTCGGAGCAACCGAGCTCTGAAGTCGTTCGTTCCCTTCCTCCTTCTCGGCTTCTGAGTTTGTGGGAGGCCGTCTGTTTCCGGAGTTGGCTAGTGGTGTTAGGCAAATTCAGGACGGTTTCGGATTGGCTAGTGGTGTTAGCCGGTTGGGGGGCAATTGTGATTTCTTGCGGTTGGTGTGTGGGTCGGTTTCTTTGGTTTGTTCCGAGACTATGGTCTTCGTCTTGCTAGGCCTTCTGCAGTGGCGGGCGTGGTACTAGAGCTTTGGAGCTCTCCTCGGAGCTGGCTTTGTCTGCTGTCTTCTTCGGACGTCTCTGCTGAGGGGGGCTTCTTGTTTAGGTTTTTGTTTTATTTGTAGTTTTTGTTTAGGTTTGTTGCGTTGTCTAGGTCGTGTTTGTGTTATCAGTATTTTAGGTTTGGGCCGTTGGCCCCGGTTAGCCCGAGTGTGTCTATATTATCCTGTTGGGACCGTACACTCGGGCATTACCCTGTTGGGGTCTTTTCTGTTTGTTTGGTTGGTTGTTTTTTATTCTCCCCTTGGGAGATTTTAGGGTCGTGTTTAGTTTGTGTGTCCTGAGTATTGCCCCATTGGGGTCGGATCTAGGCGGGCTTCGGTCCTGTCCTCCCAGTTTATTCCGCTGTTGGCTGCTTGTATTCAGCTGTTGGCTGTCTATATTCAGCTCATGGCTGTACCTTTGCACATTTGTGCGGTTTTTTATATAATACCCTTACAACTCCAACAAAAATATATGAAAAATGAGTTCCTAATGAAAAAACAATAAATGACTAAATAAAGACATAATGTATATTATAGATGCATGAGTTCTTTTATTTATTTATGTTAGATTCAAGAGTCATTTTCTTTTATTTTGATTTTGATGTTCTCATAAGAAACATTTATACTCGTTGAATTCTGATACATCAATAGTATTGCAAAATTCTTCTTAATTAATTTTGCAAAACATCTGTTTTATTCAACAATTAGAAATACTTTGGCCAAATATATAGTCAAACTTTATGATTGTATGATCATTATAAGGTATTTCTACTAATAGTTCATAAGTATCTCTGTGAAATAAACAATTGTAGCATTAAATTTCTTGATATTTGTGTCATTAAAATTCTTGATATTTCTTTTAAATCACTGTATAAACTACTACATTTCTCTCTCTCTCTCTCTCTCTCTCTCTCCCCACATAGACAAATTGGTACTTACCCCATGGGGTGGGAACGAATTTCATCTCTAAACTAAAACGGGTATGTATGTTTTTCAAAAATATTTTAATCAGTATTAAACATTCTCTTTTTAGTGTTATTAATTTGGAAGATAGATACCTTCCATATTCTTTCGGATTTGCAATATTTATGTGTCTAATAACATTTATTGCATTTATTGTCCAATCTTTGTATCATAACTAATTCTTACAAAATTCAAGATAAAGATCCTTTATTGATTCTTCAATAATAACAAAACAAAACAAAATAATGAGACAATATTTAGAAGTAAAATATTTCAGATGAGAATAATTTAAATTATACTATATTATGATACTCTTAGTCATCTGTTAACTTTATTATTATGAAGTCATTATTAAAATTTGTGATCTATTTTATCATAATATCGAATCATTATTTATGAGAATTAATTTCTTATAGAGAACATATACTTAAATGCTAGCAACCAAAAAAGTAGTAATTTTTAAAAAAATTTGTTTCTTGATATTAGTATTCATACTTTTCTAAAAAAATTCAGAATTTTTCTTTTCCTCATTGCATTACTATTGGTTTACTTGTTTTTTTTTATTATTTTATTCACAAATAATATTTTATTTCTTGAAAGATTTAGAGAATATATATATGCAATGCATTCTTTTTATGTGTTTGATAGTAATAATATACTTGATAAAAATGTAGTTTTATATTGTTTATAATATTAAAAAGTTTTGAATTTATTTCCATGTTCTGATAAAATATTAAGTAACTAATACATGTTTATATTCACAAAAAATACATTTTACAACCATTATGGTGTTCCCTTTCAAGCAATAACTGAATAATAGTTTAACATACAACCGATTTATTTTTTCTTTTAATTCACATATTTAATATTGGTAATAGTTGTACAATTACATCTAGTTGACTTTTTCTTTAGTATGAATATTTCAAATCTATGTCAGAAAAATATACCACAAGTTTATCTAATATTATTTTATAATTAATAAAATTAATTTAACATGGATCTATAATTATTTTATAAGATTCTTTAAGGTCTATTTATTATTTTAATTGGTATTGGTATATATATATATATTATAATAATTATATTATTTTTATTTATTTACAAAACATTGGTAAAATCAAATATCATGGGAAAGAAATGATATGATATATTATATATAAAAGGGTAACCAAAAAAAAAAAATTAAGTATTTCAAAATTAAGAAATTTAATGGTGTAAATTAACTGATATTTTAACTAAAAAATTATGACTAACATACCGATTTCTAAGATAAAAAAATAAATATATTTTTTATATATGTGCATCTCAAGTATATTTTACATTTATCATTCGCTAGCTCCAATTGATATATGACATTTATTAATTTTATCATTTTTTTTTTATTTTGGGTGGAATATCAGTTATAAGCTTTCTCGTTGTGTAGTTTTACCTTTTTATTACGTAGAACATCATTTTTACATCTTGTTTAGTATTATATTACCTTTTCAGTAGAACATCATTCTGGCCTCTTCTTTAATTATTATAATACTAATAAAATATTTAAGGACTTTTCAATTTATATGTATTTTTTTTAATTACTAATTATCATAAATTAAATGATAATTACATTAAATATGTTATATTTTGTAACATTATTTATAAATTTTCAAAACAATTAACTGCACACAATATTATATATAGTGCAAATTTTGTAGTTTGATTTGGAGTCATACTTTTACTATAAGAAAATGATGAAATTCCAATGGAAACATATTACAGCGAAATTTTGACAACAATTCTAACGAATATTTCAACGTTACAATTTTCGTTTGAATTTTTCAATGAAAATTATAACATAAATATTTTGTTGCAATCATGTGCAGATCAATGTTTGTCCAATAGTCCCGAAACTGGCATCATCCCAAAACAAATAGCATAAGATATCTAACAAACATTATGGGAATATTTTTCATAATTTTAATCATGTCCTCTATTTAGAAAATAGAATTAAAAGAATAAAGACAAATAATGATTAATTTACAACTCAACCAATTATAATTTAATTCAACTCATAACGTTATTAAAATTATAACATCAATGCGGTATCCCAACTAAAGAAAATATGATATCAAAGTTTACAATTTTACGCTCTAATTCTCTCTTTTCTTTTTATTCTTGATGATATCTTATTATCTCTCTTTTGCGACATAATTTTTATCTAATTTTAGAAAATATATTTTAAGTCTTTTTTAAGTGTATGTAGAATTCTAGTTATATATTCGTAATTTATACAATCATCTATTATATTGTCGAGTCAACTATACTACAACATAAAATTTTTGTTCATAAAAAGATTTTGAAAAATGTATTATTTTCTTATGTCGAATTGAGAAAAACTATGCTTTTTTTTTCAATATTATTGAACTTATTGTGATTGTATTGATGTGTTAAAAAAAGTAATACATATGAGAAAGTTGACAAATTAAGAAACTTTATTAATTGTAATGACATTATGTTGTTTTGATGCAATACTTTTTGTATTAATTAGATAGTGCTCTTAACATGAAATTATTTTGGATTCGCCACTGCAGCTAGTTTTTCAATGGAACTTTCATTGTTTTTCCCAATTTCAGTGACAATTCTTTTAATGGTTGAAATGGCCGAAAAAAAAAATCCAACATAAATTCACACAAAAATAAATATTAGTAATTGAGATATTAAATCCACAAAAGTTTCAATGTAATTTAATTTACTCACCATTGGAATAGTCAGTGAATCTTTTCAATAGAAACTATACCAATGAAATATTTGTTGGTATTTTCTGTGGAATACCTTACTGTTGGATTTTTCATTATAATATGGAATTTTTGTATTCTTTCATAATCATTAAAATGTTTATGTAGTAATTTTTTGTTTATTAATTGTGTTTATAATTTTTCTTTTAAAATATATTAAAACATCTACTTTTTAGTCCATATAATTTTCTTACAAGTCACTTATTATTTTATATTGAGATTACCTATTAATTTCTCAATTGAATTACTTTCCCTACATATTAATGGAAAGAAGTATTATTTTTATATGCAATATAATATTTATATATTATATTAAAAAAGCTAATAACAAATAAAAAAATTATTTAAATTTACAATAATCAATTTATTTTTAAAAAAAATTAAAATCTCTAACCTACATAGATTCCTTTTTTTTTTAAGCTTGGTTCTCGCGAAACTTCCTCCGAAATACCCTTCTTCACTTTTGAATCGTCTCTTTCGATTTGTACCTGTCCGCCTTCCTCCGCAGGCGTCGTGCTTCGCCGGCGGTTTCTGGTCCCAAGTGCTTGGTTCTCGCCCCTTTTCTCCTGCTCCACCACTCGAATTCCATGGCTCGAGTTCCCTTCTGCTGCGGCTGGGATTTCTCTTTCCGGCGACGGTTTGTCAATTCCAGCTTGGGGCGGCTCTGTCGTGTGGTGGTGGAGCCGTTGTGCGGTTCCTGGGGTGGGACACGGCTTGATTGCGCGGTGATTGGTTTGCTGAGCGATCGAGACGGTGAAGCTATTCACGGCCATCCCTCCTTGTACCAGACTTTCGGGTCGATTGGGGCTGTTGTATCATTTCTTCCTCCAATAAGGCTGGTCGAGGTGCTGATGCGGCGGGATGATGGTTGTTGGGTATCTACCAGGCGATTTCGGGGCCAGGGCTGGGGTCGTGGCATTCTTTTGTCCGTTCGGTGCATTTGAATGTTGTGGCCGTGGTGCGAGTCGGCCTGCTGCGGTTCCGGGGTTGGGGTTTCGTCTCCGTTAGGCACCCGAGTGGTTTAGGCAGTTTCGGGGGTGATGCTTCTAGCTACGGGATCCGTGGTTGACTTGTTTCCGTTGGTTTGGCTTGATGTCGATGCGTAGGAAGGGCTCGTTTAATTTATGTAGTTTGTTTTGTTGTTAGATTCGTGATTTTGTGTTTTTGTGTGTTGTTTGGTTGTGTTTTTGGTTTGGACCATTGGTCTCTGTGAGCCTGAGTGTCACCTTATTCTCCTATTGGGAGCCGACATTCGGGTATTAGTGTTGTTTGTGTTTGTTTGTATTACCCCGTTGGGGCCGGCTCTAGGCGGTCATTAACTGTCCTCCCACTCTATTCAGTTGTTGGCTGGTTATATTCAGCTGGTGGCTGTGTTCATGTACATTTGTGTTATTTATATAAAATTTCTATCGTTTCGGGAAAAAAAAAACCTACATAGATTGAAGTACAAATAACTATTGTCAATAACCTAAAACTTACACCTATAATTAATAAGCACAAAAAAAGTAGCAATCGTGCTCGTTTACATCGATATGTACAAGTTTTAAAAGTTTTATATTTATATTTATTAATTATAACATTTTTAGTTATTACTTTTTTTCATATGTATTAATAAGTATTACAACTTAATTATATTTTTAATATTATGTATCAGATTTAATATTTTCTTACTTTATATTGTTCTTAACTTTTAAATTTGTTAAAAAAAATGCAGAATACTAAGTATATAACTTTTTTTGGTCATATGTCTTATTTATAGTTGTACATCTTTATATTATATTATGTATAATTACAATTTTCTAATTAATATTATTATCAAATATTAAAAAAAGATATTTTGTACATTTTTTTAATAAAGTTGATTTATTGTAATAATACATATTAATAGATAGGTGAGTAATGGTACTATATCGATATAAATTCTTGGTAAAAATAATTAATTTTCAACGTATATAAGCATATCATGATTCACTATATATTTTTAATTAATTTGAAGATAATGATGGATAAAAGTACAAATAACTATTGTCTATCACCTAAAACTTACACTTAGAATTAATAAGAACAAAAAATTAACAAGCGTTTAATAACATCTGAATTGCGTTAAGAAATTGAATCCACCAAAAAGCCAATATTAGCTCTCTTAATTCCTCTAATAGTGACTCAACTCGTTTACATCGATAAGTACAAGTTTTAAAAGTTATATCATTATTTTTATTATCTATAACATTTTAATGTTACCTTTTAATATTTATTAATAAGTGTTACAACTTAAACGGATTTTTAATATTATTTGTCAAATTTAATATTTTTTTCCTTTATATTGTTATTTTATATGTTTATATATGTGTATACATACATACATATATATATATATATATATATATATAACTTTTATATTTGTTAAAGGATACATAAAATTAAGTATGGAACCTTTTGGGTCATATGTCTTATTATATATCAATTAATTGTACATCGTTCTATTTTATTATATATAATTACAATTTTCTCATTCATTACATGAAAATAAATAGGCTGGGTTTAGTATTATAAATTTTCATAATTATTCTAACCTTATTTTAAGCAAAGAAATTGGGTTGATTAGAAGTTTCGAACAACCATTCAACAATTAATCTCTCATACTATTACAAAAATTATTAATTTTATAGGTTATTTTGAAAGATAAAAACTGTTTCTTTACTTTATGGGTGTTATGAGAACAACATTATAGATTTCAATTTTATTACTTATAGTTATTAATAATAGATTAGTAATGGTGATATATGATATAATTATTGGTAAAAATAAATAACTTTCTGCGTATAGGCATATCACGATTCTTTAGATATCTTAATTAATTCGTAGAAAATTGTATGATCAAAATAAAATCATGCTGCTCAACTAATATCCCATTCGACATGAAAAAAATTGGACCGAGTTTTAGTATCATTTCATAAAATTATTCTAATCTTATTTTTTGTAAAGAAATTGAGTAGATTAGAAGTTTAGGTTGCAAAATAATTATTCAAAAAATTATATCTCATATTATTACATAATTTATTATGTTTTTATATGTTATTTTGAAAAGAAAATATTTATATAGTTTGTGGTCGTTATGAGGACAAACAACATCGATTTTAAATATTTTACTTATAGTTATTAATAAACTTGTAAAATTAAATAAATATTGTTGAAACAGTTATCTTATTTGATAGGATACTTATGGTTAAATAAAATCTTAAATTTTATTGAGAAAATCATAAAAGTATTTAAGAATCTTGAATAATATCAATAAATAAAATATTTTATTTATAAAATTTTGAATTATAATCGTTTATACAGCGCTCAACTTGAAAATTAATTGCTCAAATAAAATAATAATAATAATAATAATAATAATAATAATAATAATAATAATAATAATAATAATAATAATAATAATAATAGTTAAAATGTCATGAACATTTTTATTAATAATTGAATGAAAAATTTCAATAATTTAAGTCTTAATAATTAAAAAATTACGCAACTTGATATTAATCACCTAATGGTCACGTGAAGATTCGTTAACTCTATTAGCTTTGCGACCAAAATTTGAAAATACAAACCACTAAACAATGACGATTTTTGTGGGACAAAATTCAATCCAATAAAACTAAGGTGCAATCTAATTCTAGTTCTAAATACAAGAAGTTTATTTTTCTTAAATAATGATCTAGTTAAATGAATTCTTCCATTTTTCTAGTTTGTTAGATTATGTATATATTCCACGTGTGCATGATTTCGGTAATATTTTGGTGTCTTCTCTTAATTAAAGTTATGTATGTATCTTGGAAGTTATTTATTATATAAAATTCACCTCTCAACTAAGTTATCATGTTTTACCAAGATTTATCGTTTTGTTAAAACATAGGTAAACAAATAGTTGAGAATATTTAGATCTTTTATAAGTATTTATTATGTTGTTTTTGTTGCATAATTTTTTGTTTAAATAAATTTTATATATTAAAATCATTAAATATTATTACGATTTTAGCATCAAAATTATATTAAAAATAAGGACGTTATTCAAAACAAAAATTCAATATCATTTCAAAACTTTGTTGTTTGGGTTAATGTTGAGTTGATTTTTTAGAGATATTGAAGAAAACGGTTTGGGAGATATGTGGAAGAAACCAAATTCTTGAAGAATAATGGTGTGAATATTGTGGTTGATTTTTAAGAGATGTGGAATGTTTTGTTCATTTAATTGTATTAAATGAATGAAATATTAAATGAGAATTAGTGTATTACTAATTTGAGATTACAAATATGTCAAATAAAGGGGATTTTAGGTAAATATTAGTTATTAATAAAAAATATAAGATGGGATATATATTATGTTATTACTAATTTGCCATTAAAAATATACCAAAGTAAGGGTATATTAGTTAGTTCTTTCTTTTACAAAAACACTCGTCCTTTTATAGTAGTATTTTGAGTTACCATTTTAGTTAGCACAACATTTAGACATAGAATATAATAAAACATTTGGACTAAATATTACATAAGATTATTTTGTAGATATTGTTTACAAGAACCAATTTGTTTTGGTGGACTTTTGTGGAAGAGTTATTTTTTTTTCCAACAGCTATTTAGCTAAGAGAATCATAATAATTTCTTCAAAGACCACCTCAATCTCCATCATTTTTAGTAAAATTTAGAATTATTTGAGTCATACTTTGGGCGTGTATCGTAATAGTTTTCAATGTTACGCCGTTATTTATTTAATTAAATATTAGCGATTAACTAAAAAATATATGATTTGAAGAGTATTAGTGTATTACTAATTTGCCATTAAAAATATGTCAAAGTAAGGGTTTTTTAGGCAGATCATTATTTTTACAAAATCACTCATCCTTTTATAATAGTATAGATAGATAAACTATAAAGTGCGTAGGATGCAAATTAGAAAAACTTCTTAATTATATAAGGAACTTATTTTTTGGCAATTGCAAAATATTTTTTTTATTTATTATGAGAAAATTAATTTCTAAAAAACACATGTGTGTGTTCTGTAAACATTTATACAAAATATTTATTTTAAATTTATTTACATAAATTTAAATTAATTACATTAATAAGTAATATTTATGTACATTAAATATTTTTAATTACATAAATTAAGAAGAAAAAGTAGACTACTTCTTTAAATTTTATAAAATATAAAAATGAAATTACATGAAAATAAAATTTATAGTAAAATAGTAATTGATTGTTATATGGTGAACAAAAATAAGTAATACTGTTATTTTTTTTATATCAATATATAAATATATATGTTGTGACCATTTTTGTTACGTTTTTTTGTACTATTTTGTCGTTCCTTTACCCCCGTTTTAGGTCTTTTTGTTAGTTTTTAGTTAATTTTATAGTTTATTGTGTGTTTTGTTCTATTTTGGCTTTTTATGTGTTTTTCGTGTATTTTGTCGTTTTTCTTCTTGTTTTTAGTGTGCAGGTCAGAAACCCCGTGAGGAATCGATTTAACTCGAAAACGGGTCTGGAAATCATGGTTGGATAGATGGGATCCTTATCTACACATAGGAAAAAGCGGAATCCAATTTCGAGTTTGGAAGAATCCGAACGGGGCCAAAACGTAAAGTCCAGCAAACTACCGACCGTTTGAAGATTGGAAGACACTATAGGATCGTATTCTGGGAAAAAGTTGAATTTTAAAGCATAATTGCGTAGATGACTTCGTTGGCTACATGTAGGAAAAAACGGAACTCAATTCCGAGTTCGGACGAGCCCAAAACATGAAGCCACGCACTGCAGTCCGCGAGGATTTTTCTGCGCTTGGAAGTCACGGCCGCGGAGCATGTCGCGGCCAGCGAGCTTGTCCGCGGCCGCGGAGGCCTGAAAGTGCAGAATTTGTTTTTTCCTCATTTTGAGACATTGTGCTCGGGTTTTTGGGGTCTTTTGTCGACCATTGACCGAAAATAGGGGGTTTTGGTGCCTAAGAAGAGGATTCCTTCATCATTTTCCTCCATTTTCTTCCACTTAATCACCTCACTCCTTATATTCATCATCTTCCATCATCATCTACCATCCTTGAATCAGGGGGGGGGGGGGGGGGCTCCCCCCTCTTCACCTCTTTTCCTTCTCTACTTCTTCACCTCTTTTCCTTCTCTACTTCTTCACCATCTTTCCTTTATTTTCTTTCCTAAGTTTTTATTTTGTTTTTCTTGGAGAACTTATTGAAGACATTGTTGTATTGTGGATTAAGATTTCATTTGCTCTTGGTTTGTGGATTTCACAGTAATAGTAAGTTATCTCTTTCATTTTGTTTATGTTGAGAATGACTTATTTTCATGTGAATGTTTATGTTGAAATTCTTATGAGCAACTAATCCATTAGCTAAGGTTAAGGGATAATCATTCCGGTTTGTTCTCGTTTATGTGCATGACGATAGCTCAATATTGACGAGTTGTTTTAATTATGAATTGATAAAATCATACTTGATAAATTTTTATAACCTAAGAGTGACACTTAGGTTAATTTGTTGATATAATCGAAGAATGACACTTCGATTTGTGATTGAATATCGATTTGTTGAGTTAAAGTTTGTTAATTCTATGAATTGGGACTTTTAGAACTGAAAGGGGAGGAGTCGTAGAGATAATTGATTTCAAAACCGAGAGGGGAGAAATTGGTGGAATTTGGCTCGTTTAGAGTAGACATGTTCGGAGACGTTTGGTCTATGTGTTAACTGTTTCGTTAATTTGCTCTTTTATGTTTATCATCATATTACGAGAGTTAGTGAGGTTAAACCGCTAAATGAGTTAGTTAGTCAAACCACTTAATCGAGTTATTAATTGCCGTTAAATGTGTGTAGAACTGGAAGCGATTATTCCCGATACCCTAGCTCGTCTATCTTTTTATCGTTTATATTCTTAGGTAGATTATCGTCTTTTGTTATTTCTTAGTTGATAATTTTCCAACCCGATCATGATTAGAATGTGTAGGATTTATTTTGCTTTTATGTGTTATCGATACCACTTCTAAATTCCGAACCGCCTTCCTCGAGAGATCGACTCGGGAAACGAATCATTCGATTCGGTGCTCGGTAAAATAAAAATAATTTGCTACAACAATATATCCTAAAATAAATTTATATTAGTATAACGTGTTAACGGAATTATATATTAATTAACATGTTAATGTTATGGCTAAAATAAGCATCATTGACTAAAAGATATAGAAAATGGATGATTCGACCCTATTAATTTTGGTGCCTAAACAGACAAGCCTTATGAAAATGACTCATTCAATATATTTGTTCTGTGCATCGCACGGGCTATGTACTAGTCTATTCATAAAAGTTAATATTGTTAATAATATAAAATGTACTTTTTTTTTTAAGATAACAACACCCCGGGAGGATGGGGGGTTAAGGTTGAACCCCCAACCTATATATAAATAGGCCCTAAATGGGCTGAAAATTCACAAATCTATAGTCTGATATCTAATAATCAACAATCCAAATGAGAAAGAACAAAAAGAAAACAAGTAAAAGAAAAAAGACAACAACAACGAATAATCATCAAAAATCTGATCCTGGTCCTGAAAGAGTCCACACGAAGAGTCAGCATCATGAGGAAGCAGAGGCACCAAAAGGTAAGTCCGACTGTCCAAATCTTAACGATGGGTATCTCATCTGGTCCTTCCGTATAAGGGTGCGGAGGCGAAGAGAATATCATCAGGCTGAAGGATACGTCTCCGGGGAAAGGAGGACCCGATGCCAGCAAGGAGATCAGCAGGTCGGTTCCCCTCACGGAAGATGTGTGAGATCCGATATCTAATCGACCGAAGTATGTCTCTAATCCGCATGAGTGGATACTGAATCTGTCAAGTGCCCTGATAGCCAGAGGTCAAGAGTGTGATGACAGCGGCAGCGTCCAACTCAATCCAAATATGAGAGGAGATCAAAGCAGCCATCTGAAGATCGATCTAAAGCGCCTGAATCTCTGTGTCATAGCTCGAGGAGGCCCGAAAAGGGTCATGGAAAGCGGTAATAAGGGCGCCGCTATAATCCCTGATCAGGCCCCCCACCTCCAACGGCTCGAGTAAGTCGGTCAAAGGCCACGTCGGTGTATAAAATGTACTTATCAAAACTAATATACAAAATGGTGTGTAAATGACTTTGACCCGGTCCAACGTCCTTTGATCCGTCCTGGAACGGTGAAATGACCAGCAAAACAACGTCGATGGTTGTCCCGGTGTAGAGGCTCCTACGCTAAAGTTAGTGAAACATGTATGAAGATGTATTGTATGTATATGAGGCTAAAATATTCAGACTGTGTAGAGAGATCATGATCATACCTCACTCCTTTATATAGAGATGTTACCTTGTTGCTGAAGGTCTGTCCCATCTTGTACCGGATTACATTGTCCGAGTGCCCAAATTGCTCAATTATGTTACACACGTGTCCTTCTTATCCGAATTATATTCGTACGTATCCATTATTTGGTGTGTTCACATTAACATATCTCATTAGGTAGTCGCTCGTGCTTAGCCAAGCTATCAGCTCCATTTTCCTTTATACTTGACAGTTCTGGTCTTCACCGAGTAAGTCCATTTTTTAGCTCTTCATTCGACCTCTTTACTTCCAATTCGAATTTCCACAAAACTATCCTAGAGTCCTAGCTGGACCTGATTGGTTTGCCTCAGAGGCCCTCATATCGACCTGGTACTCTCTCCACCTCGAGTCTTCATTCTGTCCAACCTATGGCCAAACTGTTGGTCTACTCAAACCATTTGAGCTGCCCTAAAGTAGCACACGACCTTGTGGTTGGTATATTATGCCATATCATCTGGTCATCCCCATCTGGTTGAGTTAGGTGACTCGACCTAAGAATAGAACCAGGTATCTTGAATTAATTTTTTAACAACGTACTTCCCCATCAATCGAATTGTTTTCCCCCTTTCTGTCGAATGACTCGACATAAGGAAAAGGTCTTGATTTCGAAATTGAAAAATGATCCCGCCTATAATCCTTCACCCAACCTTTCAAATCAACTGACACCTTTTCAATATCTAACATCTTTCAATCAACGTGTCCCATCTTGAATCGACACATCTCATCTTGAATCAACGCATCTCATTTTAAATCGACGCATCCATTAATGTTTGCATCAATCTTGCCCGTCTATCTCCATTTCAATCAGACGGTTCATGTTAATCGACCTCCTTAACTTCTTTTTTGAATATCAGCTGCTTATTTCGACATGAATCGGACGGTCCTACTCGACCACCCTTTCACATACTCGCCTTTCAATCTCGCCCGTCTGTATTGACCTGCATCGACCAGTCCTACTCGACCACCTATTCATCTACCTAACTTTTGATCTCGTTCGTATATACTCCTCATATCAGACAACTTAGGTCAATCCACCTCCTCGACTCTCTCTCTCTCTCTCTTTTCTTTTTCTATAAATACCTCTCTCCACTTTTTTTTTCACTCTTGTTGTAACTTTCTTATAGGGGCGGAGCCACCCTAGGGCTAGGGTGGGCTCCAGCCCCATGTCTCAAAAAAAAAAATTGCTAAGCTTATTTTTTAAAAAAATTTATACATAAGCTCCATTAGCCCCATTTAATTTTTTATGTAGCTCTATTTAATTTCGGGCTGGATGCCTCAAGATTCAAGTAGAAATTTTTTATATGACAACAATGGAGGAAAAGTGATAATCGCAGTGAGAGGAAAAAAGATAATCCTTTATTGTCAAATGACAATTGTGTCCTTATTAGATTTTTATCAATTGAGTTTATAATGTAGCTCAACACACTCTTGCCTTCTAATAATAGGTTGACTTGATAAGTAACAAATGAGTTGGATAATTAAGCTTGACACACACTTCTCCTGTAGGCTATTTAATTGGGTTCGTCTCATTGCACAGTCCATTATCCATTTTCAATTATTATTATTATTATTATTATTATTATTATTATTATTATTATTATTATTGTTGTTGTTGTTTTGTTGATTTCGCCTCCAATAATTAATTCAGCCTCATTTCCTAGACAAAGAAAAAACTCTTACAGAGTTGAATGCAAACATGCTCGACTCTATTTGTTTGATCGACAAGTTCGATTAGCTATTTGGGTTTTGTTTGTTTAAATATATAAGCGAGTCGAGATTGAGTTTTCCTAATTCAAACCAACATATGTTATCAGATAATTTGGTTCTAGTCATTATCACCAAAACTGGTTACGGGTCGAAATCGCCGATCCCTGGCCGAGAGTTGGAGGACCCTGAACCGGCGCGAACATATGCACGGGTCGGTTCATTGAACAGTCGGTTCTTGGTCGTCCGGTTCATAAAAAAAATAAAAAATAATTAAAAAATGATATTTTTTTTTTTTTAAAAAAAAGCCGAACTTCGGGTTCCGATTTCAGTTCGGAACTAAAACTGCCGATTCAAAATGTATAAACTATAAAGTATTGTACATGAATCGAACTGGTCAAAACCACGGGGCGGTTCAAGATCCATGGTCAACGGGTCGGTTTGTGTCGGTTCGGCCCGAACCGACAGGCTGGGTTGGCCCATGACCATATCTACTCAGTTCCAATAATAGCTACAATAATATGCAGCCCCAGATCAAAAAAAAATTGACTACGCCCCTGCTTTCTTATATATATACTCTGCAAAGTTTTCTGCCTTTCTTACCATTATCTCGCCTCCGGCCACTGCCAGTACTCCAACTACGACGATGCGTGCTTTTTGTCTTCGTTATCAAAATTTCTTAATTTCTTGTTTCTAAATTATGTCTGGTGTATGCCGTGTGTGGCGAGACAAGAAGTGCCAACTAAAAAGATGAACAAAGCCACGTGATTCTCTATTAACATCCGTTTTCGAAGTCCTTATCCGCGTAAAGACTAGGCCCATTCCTGTCTGCTCGCCCTTTTCAATTGCTAATTTATGCTTTTAATTTGACAAAAGATATAACTATCACCTTTTTTTTAAAAAAAAAAAAAGTTCCCCAGTGTTGTATTAAAATTATTTAAAACAATAAATCATATTGACTTAATCAATCAGTCTTTATTATCAAATTATTATATATAGTTTAACCTCTACCGTTTATTTGTATCTTTCTCAAAAAAGCAAAAAATAACTAGTTGAACGTGAGAAATAAACCAAAACATGGTCACCATTTGAATCAAAGAAAATGTTTTATAGAACAAAACTAATAATCAATGGTTCCTCATTAAACCAAATAAGAAACCTAAAGTTATTCAAAAAATCAAAACTATACGCTCTTAAACAACCATTGCGTATATAATTAAGAAGTTGAACACCATTACATCTATCTCGTCGCCACCACTACTACAAAAGCCCAAGTCTAGAGGCGGAAGCTGCCAGCACAATGTGTTTTTTGGTTCGTTTTAGTGTCTTTTTAGGTTCGTTTTAAGGGGTTGTATTCAATTGAGATTTTTAAGGACTTTTTAAAACTTTTTAAATTTGGTGACTTTTGTAGACTTTTTAAAACTTTCATGACTTTGGTAGACTTGTTGAGACTTTCAGAGAATTCTCATTAGTGACTTTTTAAGACTTTCATAATGAACTTTTTAAAACTTATTGAGACTTTTGTATACTTGTAGTTATAATATTATGTTTGGAAATGAAACATTAATAAACGTATATAATAACTAATATCAAGAAAAAATAAATGAAAAAAAAAATATTTTATATATTAATCCTCTAAAAATTTATGAATCAACTCATTGTTATACGAAATGAGTTACTCACTAACAAATTGTTTAGGATTTTTAGATTTATTAAACGAGCAAATCAATCCGAGCTTCAACGAGCCGAACTATGGAATATACAAACATTGTCGAAAAACAGTAATTGTATTTTATAAAGTAATAAATAATTTTCAAAATAATTCAATATCAACAAATAAATTATTAGAAAATAAAATAATTTTATTAATATTAAAAAATAAACATTAACAATTAAAAAGAGAGAACAAATAAATTATTTGCAAGTGCAAACTATGGAAGCATTTAACCTTTAGAAAATCAAATTCGCAAGATAACAAAACGAAAGAATAAAGGTATACATACATAAAATAACCATAATAAAAAATATATAAAATAAAGATCACGTTAAATATAAGTAATGAAAATAAAAATTATACAAGGTATCAAAATAAATGATGAAAATAATAAAGCATGAAGGTGATATGAGATATAAAGTCGTGTTAGAAAGAAAAAAGAAAGGGAGCGTGAAGAGAATCACATAAGTCCAGCAAAATCTCACCAATATTGATGAGATTTCTGTTGGGACACTCTCTTTGTAATTTTGAGAAAAAAGTCTCTAAAAGTCTCACAAAATCTTCATCTTTTTGAATACAGGGTGACTTATAGAGACTCTCAGAAAGTTTTAATTGAATACCCTAAGACTTTTAATGACTTTTTAAAAGTCTTTAAAAGTCTAAATTGAATACATGTAAACTTTTCAGAAGTCTCTAAAAGTTCTAAATGAATACAACAGGATTCTGAAAGTCTTAAAAAGTCTCTAAAAGTTGAAATTGAATACACTCCCCTTAGTGTTGACCAATCCATTTTATCGTGTTTTGTGTATTTTTGTTCGTGTCTTATGTTTTTGTGTTTCGATGTTTTTTCTCGTGTCTTTTGGTGTTGATTAAGTCCATTTTGCTGTGGGAAAACGAGCCGACCGAGCCGCCCAATCTATTGCCGAGCCATCTCGAGATGTTTCCAAGCCACCCGAGCCGTCCCGGCCATGACCGGGTTTGTATCCACGCACTAGCCGCATGATGAAGGATCGTGTATTTCCCTAACTTGATTTACCTTACGCCTTGAAGCGATGGATTTTCTAACACGATTTTGTATGTAAACACACATGAATTAACACTTGAGATTGGTGATCGAATCCATCAATTTTCTTATTTCTTTAATCCATGATTTATAATCAAACATAAGACTGGGTATTTATAGGTAAAACCCCACATAAAGAAGCCTCGTCCGGAACCAAATATCTAATTTAATAGAAACTAAATATCTAGCATCCTAAAATAATAAAAGTCCCACTAACTAATATCCTAATAATATAAATAAACTCACGGCTAAACTAGCATCTAAAAATATATATCCTATCTGTAAATATATATCTAGTCCTAACTAACAATCTAACAGGCTCACGTATCTAAAATTTGAATATACTAACATACAGTCAATATACTCACGAATCTAATAATTAAATTAACTAACATACTAATCCTAACAATAATAAACTAAAAAGAATATTATATTGCTAATTATTTTAATAATAATATTCTAGAAGCTTCACAAGCCTTGCTCTTCAAGTCCTGCCGACCATTCTTGCGTCCCAAGTAGCTCGTGCGTGTTGTCTCGGCTCTCGAGTCTCAGTGTGCTCGGGCCTCGAAACCTTCATCTTCATCACCGCACCTGCCCGCGCACGCTCGCGCCCAGCACGCTATGTGCCCGTCCGCATGCCCAGTTGTCAAGCACTCGTGCGCGAGCTCCCCCTCGAGACCCTAGAGCGCAGCACCCCAGCAGGCCTGCACTCGCCAGTGGCCTCCCACGTGGGCGCGAACCGCGCGTGCCCAGCTCGCCAGCAAG
>BKCP01006515.1:548934-578668 GCA_008636005.1 Striga asiatica
CCTCCAAAGCTTTAGGATTTTATTTGAGGTATAATTATGATGCAAAAACAAGGATTAGATTTGTAAAATATAACTAGTGTGTACCCCGTGCGATGCACGGGAACAATATTAAATTAACAATATTATAAATAGATCTCGAGTTTGAGTCACTGACGGAAGTGGAAACTACTATTGATCCTAATTAAAAAGAGAAAGAAAAAAAATAATTATAAAGTAAAGAGGAGGATAAACAATACTTAATAATTATAAATTAAAGATTCGGGGTCAAACAATATAAAACTATTTTGTATAAGAAAATATGAAATTTACATTATTTTATATAAGAGAATATAAAATTTGCATGTTTAATATTAAAAATACCTAAAATATTATATTAGTATATATGTAAAAGTATTCAAAATTTTCTATATTATTTTTGAAAGATGTGAAGTCATCTACAACTTTTCTAAACAATTTTAGAAGGAAAACATATCTAAGAACATTTGAATTTAACATTGTGTAAAAAAGATTTTTCTAGACTATTTTGTAAAGAAAATATGTCTATATTTAAATTTAATATGTGTATATGTACATATATATATGCGTATGTTCTATATAGTTTTTTAGAGATAATAATTCAACACATGTATTTGTTTTAAGAAATGAATAACAAACTTAATATCAGTTTTGAATAATGATAAGGTGTATGAAATATCTTCTCCTTATAATAAGATTTTGTTTTTGAATCTTAAAATTATCGCAAATATCTTCTCTTTATAATACGATTTTTTTTCTTCAATTTATCGTAAAAAAAATATGTTTAAAAGGGTTACCATAAAAAACTATGTGATATGGATGCTCGTGTGAAATGAGATTATTTTGTTACCATAAAAAATTATGGTATAAGGACGCTATTAATGAGGCGTGGGAGGCGTGTGAATTGGGGTTATTTCATGAGAATTAAATCGGTATAATTAATGAGTTTAAAAGGCATGTGAAAAGACATAAATGCTGAACGTGTGAAATGGACATAAGAGTTACCGATTTTGGAAAGTAATAAATGCAAAATTGACTTTGACCATTAATTAAGTTACTAATTTTGATAAATGTTAATTCTTATTATATAAGTATAGATGAAGCAGTGTAATGGCTTATGGCACTCAGCACGTAAGATTTAATTAGTAGTGTGATTTATGTACAGATCAAGTAAAATAATAATAAATCAAAAATATTTTTACCCTCTCTCCTTTTTCTCCCCTGCGAAAAAAACCCTCTCTCCTTTTTCTCCTAGATCTGCAAATCGGCGCCCCCCCTCTTCCGGCGAGTGAATCTCGCGCAATCCAAGCTTTTCTGACTGAGTCGCGGCTAGGGCCTTCTTCTCCGCCCCTCCCGGAGTCCTGTGGGATCGTGGCTGGCCGTGGTTCTCGTCGCCAAGCCTATCCTCTCGGCTCCGGAGGGGTCGCCGGCCGTTTTCCGCCCTGCCGCGGGAGCCCACCGAAATGTTGGTGTCCCGGTCTCATGAGCTCCTTTTCAGCACCATGGAGGCGCGTGTTGGGTCAGCTTCTAGGGGGTCGGGTCTGTTGGGCCGGACTGCTCGGTTGCGAGCCGCGTGGTCTTTCCTTGGTCTCTTGTCGAGTCCTCCGGCATTTTCTTGGTGCTTCCCCTCTTTTTCCCAATCCCGAAGCTATTTGGGTTCAGATCTGGATGAAAACTCGTCTAGGCGGTTTGAGTTGCCGCAGTTTTCGAATTTGAAGTCTAGTTTTGCTACTCGTTTGAGGTTCTTGGTTGTGGATGGGACTCGGTTGTCAGCTATGGTGATCGTGTGGTTCGTTTGCTAGGTTTAGGGGAGGTTTAATTCTAGTTTGTATATTAGGTGTGTGTGGTTTTACTGTTTTAGTCTTCTTTTGTGTTTATTTTTTTTGTTTGTTTGTTTTTATTCGTTCAGTCCAGCTGTGTCTGGTATTTAGTTTCCCTTGTGGAATTTTATCTCCTTTTTGGAGTTGTGTTGTGGCGTGGTGTTGTTTTTCGTCTCCTTGTTGGAGGTTTTACCCTTGGACACTTGTGTTGTTCCAAGGGGTAGGTCCAGGTTTTCTGGTTCCTTAGTGTCAGTTGGCACTCTCTTGTACTCTCTTGAGTTTTCTAGTTTATATAATATAATTGTCGTTTCGAAAAAAAAAAATAATAATAAAATTGGTCCGTAATTTAGGCAGCAGACGACAAATTCACTGAATAACTTCTTTGCGATTACATAAAATCTCCACTCACTAATAAAAATCAAGAATAATATACCCAAAAATACAAAAATCATGGGACAACTAATAAATTGAAAATAAATTACAGTTCACTAATTCATATGTTCGGGTAGATATTCGCGGCTTTGACTAGTTAATGATAATATTTACCATTGTAAAAATTATTGGAAACAGTTATCATTTCTTGTAGTCAAATTATAGTGCAATGGACCTCGAATTAGTCCAATTGAAGTCAAATTAGTACAATCTCGGTCAATTATAGTGTAATCGACCTCGAATTAGTCCAATTGAAGTCAAATTTTTACAATCTCGGTCAATTATAGTGTAATCGACCTCGAATTAGTCCAATTGAAGTCAAATTAGTACAATCTCGGTCAATTATAGTGTAATCGACCTCGAATTAGTCCAATTGAAGTCAAATTAGTACAATCTCGGTCAATTATAGTGTAATCGAACTCGAATTAGTCGAATTAATGTCAAATTAGTCCAATTAGTACAATCTCGGTCAATTATAGTGTAATCGACCTTGAATTAGTCCAATTAAAGTCGAAATAGTACAATCTCGGTCAATTATAGTGTAATCGGATTCGAATTAGTCCAATTGAAGTCGAATTAGTACAATCTCGGTCAATTATAGTGCAATGGACCTCGAATTAGTCCAATTGAAGTCAAATTAGTACAATCTCGGTCAATTATAGTGTAATCGACCTGGAATTAGTCCAATTGAAGTCAAATTAGTACAATCTCGGTCAAATATAGTGTAATCGAACTCGAATTAGTCGAATTAATGTCAAATTAGTCCAATTAGTACAATCTCGGTCAATTATAGTGTAATCGACCTTGAATTAGTCCAATTAAAGTCGAAATAGTACAATCTCGGTCAATTATAGTGTAATCGAATTCGAATTAGTCCAATTGAAGTCGAATTAGTACAATCTCGGTCAATTATAGTGTAATCGAACTCGAATTAGTCCAATTGAAGTCGAATTAGTACAATCTTAGTCAATTATAGTGTAATCGCCCGTTATCTTTTAAAAAATGAAAAGCAAAATAAAAATTAAAAACGGATTTTCAAAATCCGTTTTTAAGTTTTTTTTATTAATTAAAAAATAAATAAAAAATAAATAAAAAATAAAAACAGATTTTTTAAATCCGTTTTTAATTTATTTTTTATATTATTAATTAAAAAATAAATAAAAAAAATATAAACGGATTTGGAAAATTCGTTTTTAACAAAAAATAAAAAAAATAAAAATAAAAAATAATAAATAAATAAAAACGGATTCTCAAAATCCGTTTTTCAAGGAAAAACGGATTCCCAGAATCTGGCCTTTTGACTTTTTTTCACTTTTTTTTATTTTTTTTTATTTTTCTCCACTTATTTTTTTTATTTTTAAATAAATAAATAAATCCACCTTTTTCACTAGGCACAAACTCATAAAATATCACTATACACCAAACTTCAATCAAATAAGTTAGTCACGGCCATGACCCTCCTTTGAACACCAAACAATAAATTTAGTTGAACAAAAAAAAAAAACTATTTAACATGAAAGAGACTACTTTCAAAAAGACGATTTAATTTCTTCTTTAATAGTAAGTTATATTTTTAAACTTTCTATTAGATATTTTTTTTATTTGTCTAATTATTTTCATCTATCTTCTCATTTTAGATGAATTATTTGAATTTTAATAGTAACTGCTAGGATCATTTAGTTGCAATTTTTGTTTTGTTGATTGTGTATGTAGTAATTGTGTGTTTGTGTATGTGTTTTTTTTTTAATCTCTTATCCTTTAATGTGGTTGTTGTATATCATATTTGAATTTAAATTTATGATGTGTAGCCATTTTAGTTTGCTAATAACGATAGAATATTATTTATTTGTATTGTGAAATCTTTAGAAATTCACATGAAGCACCAACATTCGGCCAAGAAAGAAAACACTCCATTGATATCATCGTTCTTTAGAAAACGAGATCGACGAAATCAATGTCAAACTAGTGAACACGTAAAATACGGTGCAAAATTAGCATAATTAATTTTCTTTGTAAAAGCTCGCGAGTCGCGAGCACAACATCAATGAATATTTGAAGAAAAAATATTATTTGATTTTTACTGAAATGAGTTTTAAAAATTCTAGCCCAGTCTACTCTAAATTTCTAGATCCGTCCCTGCTTTTATCTTTATTTTTTTATGATGTATAATAGTTTAATATATGATTTATGTGTATTTCATTCATTATACAATAACTATAATTTTCGGTTCAAAGTTTTAAATTTCAGATGATTGTCTTTGTTTACTTAAAAAAAAATCGGTTATTTCGCTTCGATGTCAACTTTTTTTTCTTTTTTTTTCTAAATTACATAACCAAAATAACAAGACGTCCAAATTGTAGAAAAAATATTATTATCATTTTTTTTATATTTTTTATGCAATATATACTTATTTTCAAATATTAAATAAAGGATATTGAAATATTAATTATAGTTTAATTAATTATAAATTTGACCCATGAAATTAATTGTAATATATGAAAATTTTTTAAAATTACAATCAAGTCCTTAGGAATTATCAAATTTACAAAATGAATTCCTTTTCATTAAAATTTGAAATCCCGTCTCGCAATCCAATCCTTACCGCCGCCATGGACCACCGCGATCTGAGGCTCGACACAATATCCGGATGCCGTCCTCGGAACCACCGTGATGGCGAGGTTGATTTCTGCAACTGGCTAATGAAAGGTCGGAGCTACGTCGGATCTGAAGGGGTAGTCGGCGGCGGTGACGGAGGTGGCGCCGGAGGTCAATTACTCAGGTCGTGAGACATGCGTGTGTGTTGGTGAGAGAGAGTTGGTGCATGTGTGTTGGTGAGAGAGAAGGAGTTGGTTGAGGGGATGTTGGTGGGACCCATATGAGATTGAATGGATATATAATTACCATTTTGTCCTTAATTAGTGGTTAAATGAGTATATTTGACCTCACTATGATCAAATAATTACTAGAATGTGATTAATGATTGACCATAGTTTGACTTCATCATAATCATTGATGGGATTGATCTCATGGCCCAAAATCAATTTTATTTCTTTCACTATCCCTCTTTATAATATGATCCCAACTCTATATATAAATATAAATATATATATATATATATATATATATAGAGAGAGAGAGAGAGATATATATATATATATATATATATAGTTGGGATCCAATGAGAATGATAGTTAGTGAAAGAAATAAGAATGGATTTAGACCATGAGATCAATCATATTAATGGTTAAGATAAAGTCAAAACATGGTCAATCATTAATGGCAATGTGGTAATTATTTGATCATAGTGAGTCAAATATGTACATTTGACCAATAATTAAGGATAAGTTGGTCAATACACATTTATTATGTGGGACCCACTCACCAATTAAATATTTATTTCCTTTTCATCACCCTCCTTCACACTAAATCGATTTCAGATCTAAAATCACACACACACACACACACAAAAAAACACCGGTGATGCTAGCTTCTTCTTTCGCCGTCGAGTTGCAGTCACAGCATCGCCGCCGCCTCTTTGTAGCCACCGCGTTGCCGCCGTCTAGTGGCAGTCACCGCGTCGCCTCCGCCTCGTTGCAGCCACCGCTCTCAATTATCGACCCGCTCTCAACTCAGGCAACGAGAGAAGGTCGCCATCTCCGGTGAACCTTCAGTTCTATTTTTCAATACCCATGCCTCGAGTCGCCGATATCGCATCACCATCGCCGTCCTTTCCCGTCATCCACACAAAGGTGACCATATCGGAGGTGTCTGGATGGGTGGCCCGAGGTGGATGGTGGGTGGACGGAGGTGGACGGTGGATGGGTTTGATTTGGAATTGTGGTGTTAATTTTTGGAAATTTGATATATTATATGGGCTCAATTGTAATTTTTGAGTTTTAATTTATTTCAATTGGACACTTGAGGCAAATGTGTAATATACTAAAAGTTTAATTAATGCATGATAATGTTACATAAATTGCACATAATTATGTGATAAAGTGCACATTAAAAATACCACCATATATATATATATATATATATATATATATATTNGAAATAATAGATTTCCTAATAATGTGCATTCCCATTAGCATTAATGTGCAATTTGTTTAACAATATTGTGCACTCGCACCACAAGCATTTTTTAATGATTTGTTACAAAATAAACTAAATTTGAATCAAAATATTTGGTTTATTTGATCCGTTAGCCAATTATTTCAGTTAATTTTTCAGTTAATATTTATATTTCATATTTTATATATTTATGGTTGAAAAGATCTAGAATATATATATATATATGTATATATATATAAAACAAAATAATATTTTTTTATTTTATTTGGTCGTTTCGGTTATTTAAAAAATTTAAAGCCGACATCGAATCAAAATAATCAAAACTTTAAAATAAAAGCGGATAATTGAATCAAAATATAAAATTCGAACAAACGGAATTATTTCAGTCGATATAGTGCAATATGGCAATCAGTAATGTGCAATCCGTCTAACACTAACGTGCACTCGAAGTGCAAATACTTTTTATAACAATATATGTAGTATTTACAATTTTTTATTTTATATTATTAGTTGTTCAAAATAAATAATATATATAGGTAAAATATAAATATAATATTTTTATATAGTTTGGTTGGTTGTGTTATTTTTATTATTATTAAATCAAAAAATTGTAAATACTAAATATATTGTTATAAAAAGCCAAAACCCGACCGAAATAACAAAAATTTGAACATCTGGAAACGCAAATCTAGTGTGCATTCTCGAAGTCATTAATGAGCATCTACTACAACAATTTTGTGCATTATAACATTGCGTAATAATTTTGTGCAATCGCATTGAGCATGAAAATTTTGTGCAATCTAACGTTATATAATCATATTGTGCAGCCCAACAGTCACTAATGTGCATCTTGCTTAGTAATATTGTGCATCCCTAAGTGCACGTTGTTTATTTGCAAATTCAAATTAAAATCGAAAATAATCAATTTATTTGGTTGGTTAATCGAATTAACTCAAATAATTAAAATAATTTATTATCTATATTATAATAATATATTTATTATTTTATTATTTTTTGTTTAATATTTTATATTATTTTGGATTCAAAATACATAATATATGTATATGTATAAAAAAACTATATAAAAACTAATACTTTTACACATTTTTTATAAATTGCACATTTAGCCCATAGACTTAATTGAATTATATTAAACTATTTAAATTTGCAATCAAGTCTTTGAGACTTATCAAATTCTCAAAGGTCTCTACATACAAAAATCAATTATCCCTTCACAAATTTCTTCTCCACTGCACATACGAAATTGAAGAATCTGTATAGCGAAAAAACAAAATTGAAGAATCTGTTGGGAGAAAAATAAAAATAAAAAATAAAAACGAAATTGTAGAATGTGTCTCGTGACCGCTCCAATCGCCGCCGTCGACAAGCGGTAGCCCAATCGCCGCCGCCTGAAGTGTCAGAGGCCATCTCCCTGACCAACGCCGTCGACTTCATCCTCTTATTGGCCCAGCCGTGTCTTCACTGTCTTCTGCCCCAAGATATCGGAGTGCTCATGGGCAAAAACGCAATCTGCCAGGCCATTTTACCATCCGTCCAGGCGGCCCTGAACCCCGTAGATGTGCCGCCGCTGCAGTTGGAGGCTGCCGGAGTCTGCCGCTGCCGCGAGCAATGATGGCGGATTTCAGCTAACGCCGGCGGACGATGTTGTGCGGGAGAATAATGACCGGCTGGTGAAGGAGAGAAGACAACGGCCATGGCCAGCCGGCGGCGGCACCGGAGGCCGACTGAGCACCCGCCGCTGTGTGTGTATGTGTGTGTGCATCGTAATCTGTGTGTGTGTGTGTGTTTTTGTGTGCTGGTGTGTGTGTAAGTGTGGTGTGCGTGTGTCTGAGTGTGTTTTGTGTGTGTGTGTGTGGCGTGTGTAAGATTGTGTTTTGTGTGTGTGTGTATGTTGACGTGGCATTGGATTGCTGAGTGGGATGGTTGTATAGTAATGATATGACTAAAATACCATTAATGAAGGTATAATGTTGATTTTTTTTAGCCATTAGATCATCCGATCTAATGGTCAAGATTTATTCTTATTTCTTTCACTGAGCACCATTCTCATCGGAGCGTGACCCTAAGTTGAGTTCACATGAGAATGATGCTTAATTGAAGAAATGAGAATAAACCGTAGTCGATGGATCGGATCATCCAACAGTTTAAAAAACACCTAAATTTTAAACACAATAAGGACAGAGGGGTAATTTTCGTACCAAATTAACATGTGGGCCCCATCCAATTCAAACTCATCTCCCAATTTTCCAGCTCACGTGGGACCCAGATACTCTCTCTCACACATCACACACGTACTCTCTCCCCCATCAGTCCGTCACTCTTTCTCACACAATTACACACACTAAAGCACGACATACACACACAGTCGCTGTATAGCTTTCGTCTGCCGCCTCGGGTGCCGCATCCGCCGCCGTCCTCTAGTCTAACCTTCGTCCGCCGTCGCCGTCAAGCCCTATGTAACCGACGTAATGCCGAAAAACCGTCCGCCCCACCGTATTCCCGTGCGCCTGACAACATATTCTTATTCCTTCGGCTAGCCGCGCCGCAGAACCGGCACACAGCGTCGTTACCGTTTATCCAAAACGGCACCGTCGCTCCACTCGCCACCATCCGATGCCCACCTGCTCTCATAGATGAAGGACGCAGCCACCAGCATCACCGGCGGCCGCTTGCTGCTTCTCCCTCTTCGGCAAGGCCCGGTCAACGTGGAGCTTCGATTACGGATTGAATATCGCCGAATAACAAGATAACACGCCGCGACCATCCCTGCCATCCCCGTCATCCCCACCGCCATCGCCGTCCGTCCCTCCGCCATCTTCAGTTGTCGTCCTCCGTCGAGATCCGAATGGCACAAATGTCCGAAGATTAACAAATCTACTCTGAAATCTTGAAAATGGGAGATGCACATGAAAGAGTTGGGGCATTTTTGTTGTAAATTAGACAATTTAAAAGGACTTGTTTGTAATTTAGAAAAAATCAACAACACTACTTGTATTAAATATCTATATATATATAATTACTAGCTCAAAACATTAAAGAAAACCTATTTAATTTTACCTAGCTGGCACCTTTTCCTTTTTCCCGCCCATTTCAGTTACATTTTCTTTATTTTTCGTTTTCCATTTTATTTTTTCTAATGGGAAGCTCAATTTGTGGATGAATAAATATATAAAATAGGAAACAAATTTAATCTGCCATTATTATGAGTTATTGAAAATGTTCCCATTTTTTTTTGAACATTTTATTAGGCGGGCCCCAAAATGAATAATCAAATTTTAAATCTCATCCCAATTTTAATTAAATCATATATTTTGGTTTCCATATTAAATTTAAATAAATTGAAGAACAACAACTAAAAAAATAAAATATGCCAAAATACAACAAACCATAAAGACAAATTATAAATAATAAAAAAAGCTGAAGCTCCTTTGGGTTCGCAAATCCTGCAATCAAAAAAAAAAAATATCAACATTTAGTATTCCCAAAACAAATTAATTAGAATTATCAAATTTAAATTCCCAACAGATAAATAAATTTCCAAACACAGTTAGGTGGGAAAATGAAATTGAAACAATTCAAATTTGTTGCAGTCAAAGATAATCATACTGTAGACTTAATTATATATATATAGATATCCTTAATTATAGCACACTTTTACTTGCCAATTAATTTTAAATAACACCAAAGTATGAGCCGGGAAAATGGAATTGAAAAAATTGGATTATTTTTGGTATACTAATCTGACAATTAACTCAAATAATTAAAAAGTAAATGCTATTACTAATCTGATTTATAAAAACCGTATACATTTCTGTCAGTCAAGATATATTTATATTCCCATTACCATTGTTTCAATCAATCTAATTTATTTCTATTGATTGCCTCTATTGAAAATTTGCTATATAAATAGATAGCTGATTTTTAGTAACACTCATTCCATTCACAACTAATCTAGCTGCCGACAGAAATTTCAATCATTACAGCAATTTTTTTTTCTTTCAAAAATCATCATGAATCAGTTTGATAATTTGACCTTTTTAGCAAAAAACAAAAAAATGACGGCAAAACTCAGATTGGTCCGAACCTATCCCAAGTTCTACAAATCGAGCCGAAAAAGCATAAGAGAGATCGATTTCATTTTTCATGATGTTAAGGTGTTACTAATTTTTTTGACGTTGCATTATTTATATTTTTTTTAAATGTGTCATTGATATTTTGCTAATACTATATTTTTTCTTTTTTTAGGGGCAGCGGATTCATGGTTCTGCACCCGGGTTCTTGGCGAAAAAATTCAAAGATTTAAATCTTCTTGAAGGACAAGTGTACGGGATTAATGGTTGGGAACTTACGGAAGACAAAACAGCTTTCAAACTAACGGAATCAAGCCACAAGTTTGAATTTAGTGAAAACACAAACATGTACGAGATAGTTGACGTCAACTACCCGAGATTGATGTTCAACTTCAAAAATTACAAGGAGCTTTCCGACCCACAAACAGTTGATTCCAACCAGCTATTTGGTAATTTTTTTTTTTTATTATGAATATACAATTATTCTCACCCTTGTGCTACAATATAAAGGATTAATTTCTATTATTTTAATTTATAGATTTGATTGGCCGTATTGCTATGGTCAATAGCATACGAACTACAAATTCAAATGGTGTGGAGAAGAAGTTCATAGATGTTGTGCTTGAAGACGTTGAGTAAGTTATAGTTCATAATCACTTCCTTATAATTTAAGTAATTACGATTTTATTTGTTATTGAAAACTTATTATCTATAATTTTGTAGGGGTTGCCATATAACTTGCACACTATGGGAAGGATATGTACAAGTTATTGTTGATGCCTTGAACAAAACCCCAGTGACTAACTTGCGTGTACTCATTGTCCAATGTTGTTGAGCAAAGGCTTTCGAGGATGGTACATTCCTCACGTTGATTCATTTTTTTTATTTGACATACAATTTATAGTGTTGTCTAAAAAATTTTTTTGCTGTTTTAGGCTCCATAAAAGTTGTGAACGCATTTGATGCTACTAAGCTAATTATGGGGGAAGTACCCGAAATTTCGGATTTCAAAGAAAGGTATTGATAATGAAATTATTTTTTATACTTTTCTATTATTTTATATTATACTATATCAACTCAATCATATTTTTCTTTTTCGAAATTCATTTTTTATTGAATATGAAGGTACAACTCACAAACAAGGCCAAGTGAGTCATCGATCCAACATGTGAAGCCCTTCATGTATAATGTTTGTGATGATTTGGAGTCCGGCATATCTCCAATTAAGTGTGTAGCAGATTTTTTGGCATATAATGAGGTAAAAATTTTATTATACAATAGTTAATACTAATATAAATATTAATACTAAAAAAGGCTGTGCTTATATGTTATATTATTTATTTACTATTTTCAGGAAAAAGATTTTTGGATATATGTTAGCATTGTTGACATATCCCCAAATTGGTTCTTCAAATCTTGCCCAACTTGTGTGCGAAAAGTAGAGGCAAAAGGGGATCGATTTTGGTGCAGCTATTGCAAAGACACCATTCCTTTTGCTCTTCTTAGGTAAATATAATTTAGAATTTATAAGCATCATTTATATTTATATGATTTAACAATATTTAATTTTTTAATTGTTAAGGTACAAGCTAGACATTTCAGTCGTGGACGACACGGGGGTTGTACAACTTCTGTGTTGGGATAAGGTTTCGAGAGAACTAATAGGAAAACCGTGCGAAGATGTTGTCAATGACATGTTGAAGGCATGCACAATTACTCTTCCTACAAATTTTTAATTGATTAATTACATATATCCAAAGTTTTATTGTACTTATTGTATTTTTATTATGCAGCAAGATGATGGAGCTGAACTGCCAAATGAGATTAGCCTATTGACTTATAAAGCTGTCATGTTTAAAGTTTCAAAGAAGAAGGATCAGATTGGACCTTATAAAGGTCCTTTTACGGTTTCTCGAATCACCACTGCTCCTATTTTGCTAAATCGATTTGGACCCTTGGCAGTTCCTTCACAGGTTTTTAACTCTATAATTTTTATTTTTATGTATATTAAATTTTTTATTACTGTTCTGAATCCTATTTTTATTTATAATAATGAAGGCAACACAGGCTGAGCAAGCAATGGACAGACCAACCAGGTTTCAGAATGCTGAATTGTACAGCCCAATTAGGGCTGTGAAGGCTGAAGTGTACAGCCCAATCAGGGCTGTAAAGGACTGCATAGAGGACCCAAAGAAAAGACAGCAAACTGATGGGGAAGATGGGGAAGAGACAATGGGGAAGAAGAAAATCAAGCTGGAAAAAATTTGAGTGCACAAATTGATGTCTTTTGAAATAAATTAGTAGAAATGCTTATGTTAAGTTTATTTTACGATTGAAATGTTCCCCCAACATATGAGTTTAATTTATATGAAAAAAATAAAGTTTATTATATTTAATGTATTTATATTTTTTTGGCTCAATATTAAAAAACTACTTCAAACATTTACTAATTTATCAGGAAAACATACACAATCATAACAGAACAGAACATAAGCACACTTGGAATATAATTAGGTTAACAGGAATTCAATGATTTACTTAATTGGAAAATTAATGCAAAGTCAAACATCCTTCTAATTTTCTTCCTTATGCTTTATAGTTTATTAGCATACTATGCAATGAAAATTAATTTTACTATAATTTCATTATGAATATAAATTACGATAAAAAATTGGTAAAAAAATTAATTAAGGTTGGCAATACTATATAAACAAATCACATGATGAAGTTTTAAAGAAGAAGTAATATATTTCAATTTTATTATATGGCCATTAGTCCAACTATTTAATGTATCTGAGCACTCATCACATGAACATAATTAAAAAAAAAAATTGATAGGCAAAGTTTTTACTTGATTGAAAATTGGAAATTAGCAAACACTTGCAATATTGCACACTCAGAACATAATCAGGTTAACAGAACAGAACATAAGCACACTCAAAACATAAACAATCATAATAGAACAGAACATAAACACACTCAGAACATAATCAGGTTAACAGGAATTCAATGATTTATGATTTACTTAATTGGAAAATTAATGGAAAGTGGAAGCTATACTAACAACATGAACAGAATTAAAAAAAAAATAAAATTGGAAAGTCAAAGTTTTTACTTGATTTGAAATTAGCAAAAACTTAAAATATTGCACTCAGAAACATGAATTGTAATAATAAATTACTAAAGGGTTACATAACAGAAATTTCAACAGGAATTGAAACTATTACAACAGAAACTGAAACAGGAAGTGCACTCAGAAACAGGAATTGAAAATAGCAAACACTTACAAGAATTAAGAAAAATAAATGTATAGTCAAAGCTTTTACCAAACAAGAACTGAAATATGAAATTAACAAACAGGAATTCAAATAAAAACACAACCACTAATGTCAAGGTCAAAATGTCCATACACCAACACTTAATCACTATATTCAAACCATATCACTTTCTCAGATATAAAAATTTCAAGAATTCAATTCAAAATATCTAAATATCCAAGGAATTAATGTGGTTTTAATATCAGTCACTAAGTAACAGGTACAAAATCAATCAATCACATAAATCATGATAAAAATTGATCTTTTTTACTATCACATTAACTAAATATCAAAAAAAAAAAAAAATTTAACAGGAAAACCGACCAGTTTCAACAATGAATTAACCCAATTTAATGCAACCATGATTTCAGCAGTCACAGATATTACAGAAATTCAACAGTTTTTAAATACCTTCCAAATACAAGAAACCAAGTCAATAATCCTAATAAAAGCTAACAAATGCACTTAATATATTTACCAAATAGAGATGCTGCAGTTTTCTATATAAACCAATAAATTTTTATTCAGTCTACTTATCCCAAACACATAATCTACAGAAAAAGTTTATTTAGTTCTGCGGTTCATCAACCACCAAATAAAGAGCACATAAGGACCAAACAAGAAGAGTTCAAATCACAGAAAGAAGGTGGATTCAGCACACAATCTTTGATATAGAGCAAAGCACTCAGGTTTGGTCCATTCAACACAAATCCAAACAACATGAAAAGGTTATCCAGTGGCTATAGCATATTGGGCAACAAAAAGACCAAACAAGATGCTCATGCTAATGGTACACCGACTATTGTGTACAATATGTTATATTTGATAGAATATAATAATGAATTACCTTTTAGCATCACCTCCCGTAATCATTTGTTAGAGGCCTTCATAGGTTTGTCCTTCCCATTTTTTGTGTTTTTGCTGTTTTCCTTTGGTGTTTTCCTTGATCATTTCATAAATGTTGAATAATTGTACCCTACATATGATTGGAAAAAAAATGTTAGATTGACAATTATACACAATCAAACAATAATTCTGTAAAGGCGATGTAAATTTTGAACAACACTTATCTGTTGGTCTCTGTGAACACATTTGGCCGCCTTCTTCATACCTGAAAAATAAACACAGAATGTTAGTCATGAAAACAGTACATATAAACCTATTTTGAGTGCGGGTTTCTTCTACAGAGCATGTTTAAGACAGTACATAGTATCAATATATACTACATAAAAACATTTTCTTGAAAAGATGACATTAAAGTTCAACTTACTACTTGAATGGTCGTTTCCGTAGAGCTTTCCCAGTCAAGAATTTAAAAAAAATTCATAACAACATAATAACAGAAAATGTGTATATATATCCTCACGTTAATCTCGGAAAATAGGTAAAAAAATTAAAAAAAAAAAATATATATATATATATATATAAAACATTTTATTACTTTCCGACTGTGGATTAAGTTCACAGTACGGGTAGTACCCTTAAGTTCACAGTACGGGTAGTACCCTTCCGTCGGAAGCTAACCCCAAACGGAAATCTCATAATTTAAAATTTAAAAATTAAATAAACCTAATAAACATACAGACCTTTACATGTGTATCATCTCATTACGTTTTTAATCGAAGGAAAATTTTTATAAAATAAAAAAAAAAGTATAATCTGTAGATCTACCAAGATATGTAATGTAATCAACCGACAACACTTAAGATCTGTACAGATCATCTCATTACGTTTTTAATCGAAGGAAATTTTTGATAAAATTACAAAAAAAAAGTATAATCTGTAGATCTACCAAAATATATAATGTAATCAACCGAAAACACTTAAGATCTGTACAGATCTGTACAGTAATCACGATTTAAAACAAAAAAATTTTAAAACAATAAATAAAACTACAAAAAAAAGATAGATCTGCAAAGATCTATATGTAATCGCCCGATTTGTACCGAGATACTATGAATTAGTAAATCGGTGTTGTACAATCGGTGCGATTTCACTTTATCGTCTCCCTTTTGATTCGAAAAAATTAAGGCTCATGTATTTTTCGGTATAGGCTTGAAAAGCCGAATTGAATCGCCGGTGAAGCATCTTTTTTTGCGAAATTATCGGCGAAAAAATGTTCGAAAATTTTCAGTACAGAGAGAAATGAGAGAGAGAAGCGGCGTCTGATTGATGAGAGAGGCGAGACAAATGGAGAAAATGATGCGGTCTTAGGGTTTCAGTTATTTAAATGCAACCTCAAATGTTAGGGCTGTCGGCATTTTAAACGGGCTCGGGAGAATCCCTTATTAACTGTTCTAATGGGCTCGAAAATTTTTGAGGTTAATTGTGTACAAATGGGCTCGGCAGTTAATTGTGTACAAATTTTGTTTGTAAAAGCCCAAAACAACTAAACATAGAATTTAAATTAAAAGCCCAATAAATTATGTTTCAAGTAGTTGTATTACTACATTTTTTATTCTATACAAGTTAAAAAATTACATGTATATATTTATACAAAACTGTTATATTATTTGACTGTTATATATTTGTTCCATTTTATTATTTCACAAATTTATATAATATTAAGTTTGACATTTTTAAATTTACAGTTGTTGTAACTTAAAATCAACTATATTTATTTAATTATTGTAGGTTCATTGTCAAATTTGTCAACGGTAACACCTTCGTTCCAAACACCACCAGTTCCTACTAATGCGTGTCCTATCATTCAAAAACCGGGTATGGTTATATTTTTTTCAATTATTCTAAATCTTTTAGAATTCATAATTATTTGAGTCATTATAAGAAATATTGTTAATGATATGTTTAGTTTATTTAATCTTATATAACCTTTCATTTTAGGTGTTCCAATCCTAAATTCACAGCGTTCGTCTCAAAATAGTTTCATATCCCACATCGCTTCGTCACAAAATAGTACCATATCCCACGTCGCTAATGCTTCTTCGAGCGGTTCGGTACCTTTTATTGACCTTACAATTGAGGATGATGAAAATGCTACACCGACTTCGTTGGTTAACCATGTCAACAAAGGTATCCCTAAATTCATTATCAAATTATGTCACTTAATTTATTTTGTAACAAAATCTAAAATTTAGTTAGTCATATATATTTACCTCGCGTATATTTTTTCCAGTCTCATCATCAAACTTTCCACCTCGGAAGAACGTAGGCGGTCGTCCGAGACTCGCCTTACGACCGATCACAAATGGTAATTCCAAAAACACAACCAATTTGTTTAGTTTAATTTATGTGAAAAAAAATAATCATCTATGTTTACATGTTATATAATCAATGATTATACCAATTATCTAATGTCCTGCAGTTTCATCTTTGAGCTTGCCACCTCGGACAAATGTAGGTGGCCGTCCGAGGCGCCCAATCACTCCTTCCATTACCATCAACAATTCCGGTTCGTCGAACTCATCAATCAAAAATGATAATTATTTTTTTGAAGATATTTTTTATTTTATTATATTTATTTTATGGAAAGAGGGATGCATGACTTTGTATATTTTTTGAATATTTAAAATCTATATAATATATTTTAATTTTTTTTTTAAATTACAATGCCACAGAATATTGGGATATTGGCGACGCATCGTTCCGTTGCCTTCACTGTGGCGCGAGATTTTGGTACTCTGAGCGATTGGGCAAACCATCTAAACCTAAAGTCCCTAAGTACTCTGGTTGCTGCAACAACGGATTTATCGAACTTCCACCCGTTTACACTCCTCCCCCCTTTCTGCGTGAGCTGATTTTTGGGTCAGGTCCACGTAGCAAGCGCTTTCAAGAAAACATTCGGTCTTACAACAATATGTTCTGCTTTACATCCATGGGGGGAAAAATCGATACCGACATAAACAAGGGAATGGGCCCACCCGTCTTCCGTTTGCACGGTCAGAACTACCATTTAATGGGTAGTTTGCTACCTGAGAGTGGGGCGCCTCCGAAATTTGCTCAATTGTACATCTATGACACAGAGAACGAAGTCTCAAACCGATTGTCTTCTGTGAGGTATATATATTATATTTTTAGCATTCAGAATTGAGTACTTATTTTTTCTTAATTGCGTTTTACATTATCTTTACTAATTCAATATAATTTTTTCTTTATGTCAGGAGAGGTTCTGAAAGGAATAATCTAGATGAGGATGTCGTTCGTGGTTTAAAGGAGCTACTCGATCATTACAATGTTTTGGTAAAGTCGTTCAGGATGGCGCGGGAGACGGTGGACCAGCACCAGCAAATTGAAGTTAAGATGCGTCTTATCGGTAGAAGGAACAAGGATGGTCGGCGTTATAATTTACCCTCCACTTCTGAAGTTGCCGCCTTAGTTGTTGGGGATTTCGATGATGCTTTGGGCAGCAGGGATATTATAGTAGAAAATCGAAGCGGAGGTCTGCAGCGGATAAACGAGTTGAACGCTTCCTACTTGGCCCTCCATTATCCTATTCTTTTTCCATATGGCGAGGATGGTTATAGGGAGGACATTCCGTTCTCCGTCCTAAAACCGATCACAGAGAGGTCGAGGAAATTTATCAGCCCGTTGGAGTTCTTCAAATATCGAATGCACGATCGGGACTGCGAATTGTCGTCAATTCTTTCCGCTCGGAGGTTGTATCAGCAGTTTGTTGTGGACGCTTATACAATGGTAGAGGGATTTCGCCTCAGATACATCCGTTTCAATCAGAAGAACTTGAGAACTGAATTGTACAGCAGACTATCCGACGCTGTGTTGCGCGGTGACACGGATCCTGCTTCTCAAGGCAAACGGATTATAATTCCGTCATCCTTTACGGGTGGCCCGAGATATATGATTCAGAACTATCAGGATGCGATGGCCATTTGTCGTTGGACCGGTTATCCTGACATTTTCATAACCTTCACTTGCAATCCGAAGTGGCCCGAAATCAGTCGTTTTCTTGCTGAGAAGAACCTTAACCCAGAGGATCGTCCCGATATAATCTGTCGGGTTTTTAAGACCAAGTTGGATGCATTGATGAGGGATGTTCGGCATAACAAGATGTTTGGAGATGTGAATGCAGGTATTTTTTAAAACTATTTTTTAATCGATTTATTTATATTTTTTATTATATTTTTTGCATTGTATTATTTTTTTACCTAAGTATGAATTTACTGCAGCAATCTACACGATTGAATTCCAGAAACGTGGCCTTCCGCATGCGCATATCTTGCTTTTCCTTGCCAAGGAATACAAGATACAGACTACTGATGGCATAGATAAAATAATTTCCGCGGAAATACCGGATGAGGCCACAGATCCATTTTACTATGCCGCTGTTAGAGATCATATGATGCACGGCCCCTGCGGAAGTGTTCGCCCGAAATCTCCGTGTATGGCGAACAATTGTTGCACAAAACATTTCCCTAAAAAGTTCTCCGAAACCACGACTCTTGACGAAGAAGGCTATCCACGATACAGACGCCGTGACAATGGCAGGACCATAGAAAAGAATGGCATTCCCTTGGATAACAAATATGTTGTGCCTCATAACAGAAAATTGCTACTGAAGTACGGCGCGCACATAAATATGGAGTGGTGCAACCAGTCGAGGTCGATCAAATATTTGTTCAAGTATGTGAACAAGGGGAACGATCGCGTTACTGCTACCTTCCATTCGTCTAATGGAGATGAGTCTTCAAGCAGGCCAGTTGACGAGGTGAAGATGTACTATGATTGTCGATACGTTTCCTCTTGTGAGGCTGCGTGGCGGTTGTTGGATTATGAGATTCAATACAAGCACCCATCAGTGGAGCGCTTGAATTTTCACCTCGAGAACGAGCATCCGTGCTACTATGCCGATGAGGTCCCGATCGATGAAGTTGTTAAGAAAAATAAAAATGCTGGCAGCAAATTTTTAGCTTGGATGGAAGCTAACAAGAAGTATCCCGAAGCTAGGAAGCTGACGTACGTTGAGGCTCCCACCAAATTTACGTGGCACTCGGAAACCAACAGTTGGGAGCCTAGAAAAGGAAGTGACCGTATCGCGCGTTTGTACTTCGTCCCCCCTGGTGCTGGTGACATATATTACTTGGGGTGTCTTCTCAACGTTGTTCGAGGTGCAACGTGCCATCGTGACTATATGAAGTTGGACGGCGTACAACACGATTCTTATCGTGACGCGTGTTATACCCTCGGTCTGGTTGAGGACGACAAAGAGTACATTGAAGGGATTATCGAGGCAAGCCAGTGGTCGAGTGCCAATTCGTTGAGAAACCTTTTTGCTACTTTGTTGTCTTCTGATACTCTCGGTAGACCGGAGTTCGTGTGGGAATCATGCTGGCCTTACCTATCGGATGACATATTATATAATCGTCGGAGGGTTTTACAGCACCCACGTAAACGAATCAATTACGGTCACATACTTATGTTTTTTACTTTTTCTCTTATGTCTTTATATTTATAAACTTTCTATATTGTTGTTACAGAATTGGTTTTGAGCGATGATGAAGTAAAGAATCTGGCATTGGCGGAGGTTGAAAAAATTTTGCGCAGGCGTGGTACGAGTCTTCGGGAATACGGTACAATGCCTTTTCCTAATCTCGATCGTAATGAGGCATCCACGAACAGACTGGTGATGGACGAGTTGAATTACGATCGTCGTGCACTCGCTATTGAGAACCAAGAATTGGTTGCCAACATGACTGATGAGCAGCGCAATGTTTATGACTCGATAATGGACTCTGTCTACCGTACCTACGGCCGCATGTTTTTCGTTTATGGTTACGGCGGCACCGGAAAAACGTATGTCTGGAGGGCGTTGTCTTCTGCTTTGAGATCCAAAGGTGAAATTGTGTTGAACGTTGCATCGAGCGGTATAGCGTCACTTTTGCTTCCTGGCGGACGCACTGCGCATTCACGATTCAGAATCCCACTAAACCCAGTGGAAGGCTCTACATGCGATATCAGTCAGCAGAGTCCTTTAGCCGAACTGATCATACGATGTCGGTTGATCATTTGGGATGAAGCCCCGACGATGAACAAATATTGCTTCCAGACGGTTGACAACACCTTGCGAGCCTTAATGGAAGCAGTTGATCCATCGAGGAAAAATCTCCCATTTGGCGGCAAGTGTGTTGTGTTAGGTGGGGATTTCAGACAGATACTACCCGTTGTCCCTAAAGGCAGTCGAAGCGACATAGTTAATGCGACCATCAATTCATCCAAGTTGTGGCGCGATTGTATCGTTCTGAGACTGACTCGGAATATGAGGCTTCGAAGCCTTGGTGGGGGCAATGAGTACGATGAGTTGAGGAGCTTCTCTGAGTGGCTTGCAAACATCGGCGACGGTACAGTCGGTGAATCGAACGACGGTTGTGTCGATATCGATATCCCCGACGATATTCTTCTACACTCACAAGGGGATCCTATTGCTACTATTGTTGAGAATACCTACCCGATGTTCAGAAGTGCATGTGATGATCTTAGCTATCTGAAGGACAGAGCCATACTCGCCCCCACACTTGATGTGGTTGAGTCCGTTAACGAGTACATGAGCTCACTGAACTCATCCGAGGGAAGGACTTACTTGAGTTCAGACACCCCGTGCAAGTCAGATGCTGGATATGATTCTCTTCAGGATCTTCACACTCCTGAGTTTCTCAATGGGATCAAGTGCTCTGGGCTTCCGAATCATAAACTGCACCTTAAGGTCGGCACTCCAGTGATGCTTCTCAGAAACATTGATCACTCTATGGGGTTGTGCAACGGTATTGTTCATCAAAATTCAATTTGTCATCTACACTTCCTTTTATCTTTGTACAAATTTGACTGATATGCTTTTGTTTTCTGAGTTTTTATGTCAACAGGTACACGGTTGGCTATCACTAAGCTCAGCAGCCATGTCCTCGAATGCAGGATTTTAACCGGTGCCAGAGCTGGTGACAAGGTTCTTATTCCTAGGCTCACAATTATACCATCCGATTTGAGGGTACCATTCAAATTTCAGCGCAGACAATTCCCGCTCATGGTTTCATATGCTATGACTATCAACAAGAGTCAAGGCCAGTCACTGTCCCACGTTGGATTACTATTGAAGAATCCTGTATTCAGTCATGGACAGTTGTATGTGGCACTATCTAGAGTCACGAATCGGAGGGGGCTTAAAATAATGATTTGTGGTGATGGAGATTGTGACGAAGGGAAAACCGCGAATGTTGTATATAAAGAAGTGTTTAATAATATTTAAATTTAAATTTTGTAGCTTAACTATTTTATCAATGATCATGTTATGATTTTTATAATTTTTTCTTTATCACTTTATCATATAACTTTTCCGTGCAAATGCACGGGTTAAATACTAGTTACAATTAAATAGATGTGGTGGGTTGGTGAACAGCTGGTTTGTACCAATCTCGTATAAATAATTTTAGGATTTAAATATATGAATAGATGTGGTGGATTAGTGGGTTGAGGATTTCAAGAACTAAATATAGTTTCCATAGGAAATTTAATTTAAAATGTCATATGTAATATATATATTATTTTTTTTAAAAGCAGTAAAATAATATATTAAATAAAAAATATAGATATTAAATATATTTTTATTATATAATTATTTTGATAAACGATAATAAGACATTAAAACGTTATTGAACACATTGCACATTATTGAATGACTGGTTGCACTTTTGTATCAGTGATATTGCACTTTAGTATAACAAATGCACAATAATGTTAATTAAATTAATAATATAGGATACTAAATATTTTGTAACAGATATTAACAAATGCACTTAAATATAACAAATGCAGGGTAATGTTAAAAATATTTTGTAATAATAATTAAATTATATAATAAAAATAATAAATAAAAAGATATTTTAATTATTTAGGTTAATTCAATGTACAATTATACGTATTATTTATATGGGAATGTATAAATTAGATATTGCACTTTATATAACGGAGTATTGCATTTTATAAAACAATACGTTGCACTCTATCACATCATCTATCTAAAAAAACACAAACATGCTAACGTATCGAAATTAATACGTTGCACATTATACAGTAATACGTTGCACCTTATAACACAACATGTTGAACCGTATAAAACGACACGATGCACGTACTAAAAAATCAGTAATTTTGCTAATCGATCAAATAATATTAGTTGGTTAAATGTCGGATTTAGTCTTTTTAAATAAATAAAATAACTGAACATCCCGACTTATATGAAAAATATTACTATTTTTTTATTTATATTTGTTTATGAAAAATAATACTATTTTCTCATCTATATTATGTATTGCGAGGGCACATTATGGTTAATAATACTATTTATGTATTGCAAGTGCACATTATTTTTATGAAAAATAATACTATTTTCTCATGTATATTATGTATTGCGAGTGCACATTATGGTTATACGAATTGCACATAATGTTTACCAGATTGCACCAAATCGAATGAGACCCAACGAATATAAATTCATTATGAAATTTTATATTTTGTTTCGATGATTATTATTATTATTATTATTATTATTATTATTATTATTTATTTCGGTACAATGTCATAATTTTTATTTAAATAGCCAAAACAAAAATCCAAATATATTATAAATATTATTTCCTATATTTTTGTATAAAAATATTGAGCTGTAATTTTCCATTGAAATATAAAAAATAGTATAGTGCATTTTATGTATTATTTTTTATGTATGGAACCTTTTATATTATATTATCAATGCTAATTGTACTCAATTGAAATATACTAAAATTTCAGAAATTGCAATTAGACCCCTAAAATAAATCAAATTCTCAAACACACAACCCAAATCCCAAACAACACACAGGATATATATAACAAATGAAACATCCGGTAAACATCAAAGCGATCAGTGGCGGCTGACGTTAGCCTATTATTCGCCGCCGACGTTCACCGGCGAGTGGCCAAAACGACGGGGAGTTTCGCGACATTGAAGCGGCCGACGGCCGCTGCGTTGCCGGTAGCGACATGAGCGGACGACGGACAGCAAGGGCTGGAAGCTGTGGTCGGTCTGGAAGCGACGGCCACGACGTTGCCGGTGCTGGGGGTGGTGACGGAGGCTCGCGACGGGCTGGTTTGTACGGTGACAGTGGCTGAGGAATGGTGGGCTGAGCAGGTCGACAATAAGCTGCGAAATAGTGACTGGCAAAAAGTCGGCGACAAGGTGAGAGGCGGCGACGGTAGCTGAAATCCGGCGACGGTTGAAAAGCAGCGATAGGATGGCGGCGACGGGGGGATGACGGCGGCGACAGGGGGATGATGGCGGCGACAGGAAGACGATGGCGGCGGTATGAAGATGTGTGTGTGTGTGTGTATTTCTGTGTGTGTGCGCAGAGGCCTGTGTGTGTAGAGTGTGTGTTTGGAGTGTAAATGTGAGAGAGAGTGTAGTGTGTTATTTGATTTATGGTGGGCCCATATTCATTAATCTGTACATATTAATTACTAATTTATCCCTATTGAGTAGTCAAATAAGTATATTTGACCATAATGTATGTTAATTTACAAAATTGCCATTAATGATTGACCAAATTTTTACTTTATTCTAACTATTGATATGTAAGATTTAATGGTCTACAACCATTCTTCTTTCTTTCATTATCTCTCATTCTCATATTATCATTTCTCTATATAAATATATATATATATATATATATATTTCCATTTTTTAATAACATACTCTCACATTATTTTTTATTTTCAATCATTGTTCCACTTTTCAAATATATTCCTGCTCGTTTTCCAGAAACAATGAGAGCATGGTGTTATCGTCCCTCGGGGCATGGAACTCAAGCATCAGACAAGCCGCAAGCCACGGCGACCCTCGAAAGGCCCTTCTCCTCCTCTGCCAAATGAAACAACGACAAACCCCCGACAACTAGACTTTTCCCTTCATCGCCAAAGCCTGTGCGAAGCTAGCAGACCTGAAGCTCTCGCAAATGGTCCATGGCCACGTGGCAAAAACCCCCCACAGTTCGAACATATACGTGCAGACGACAATGGTCGACATGTACGTGAAATGCACCCATTTGGAATGCGCACACCAACTATTTGATGAAATGCTCGTGAGGGACTTAGCTTCTTGGAATGCTATTATCTCGGGTTTCGCTCGAGATGGATATTTGGAAAAGGTCTCCTTGTTATTTAGGAGGATGAGGGTCGATGACGGTGTTGTGCCAGATTCAGTTACGGTCATGGATTTGACCCGATTGGCGTCAGGGATGAAACATGCCATGTTTTTGCACTCTGTTCATTGTTTTGGGTTGAATTCCGGGTTTGAAAAGGATGTTTCGGTTGCTAATACTTTTATATCTTGTTATGCAAAGTGCGGCGAGTTCCGCTCGGTGGAGAGGATTTTTCTCGGCATAGGTTCGGGTACTCTTAGTGTCGTCTCGTGGAATGCCGTAATTGCGGGTTTTGCGAATTTCGAGGAGCTGGACAAAGTCGTCCAGTTTTACTTAAAAATTTTGAGGGATGGCTACAAACCCGATTTGAATACGATTCTTAATTTGCTCTCGTCCTTTGCCAGTCCCGAATTTTTATCCCACGGTGTGGCCGTTCACGTGCACGTAGTGAAATTAGGGTGTGATGTGAACATCCGCTTGCTTAACACGCTCGTCTCCATGTACTCAAAGTGTAGAGATATTAACTCGGCTTGATTTATATTCGATCACATGAGCGAGAGGTCGTGGGTGACGTGGATAGCTATGATTGGTGGGTATTTGGAGAAAGGCGATTTGGACGAAGCTCTCTCCTTATTCTGTACCATGGAAGCTTCCGAGGAAAAACCAGATATGGTTATCGTTATCCATCTTATTGCGATTTGTGGGAAAACCAGGGCCCTCGAGGTGGGAAAATGGGTGGACGAGTACACTGTTTTAAACGGGCTCAAGAAAAATCTAATGGTTCGTAACGCGACTCGGGTTGTTCTTAAAGGAAGACTGTTCGGAGCTTCGTTCACTACCTAGTCGTCAAAGTCACATAACCAAAAAGAAGGTCCTACACATTCTACTCACTTGATGGGATTTGATTGCACGAAATTTATCTAAAAATATAAGAGCAAATAATGAAAAATGCAAGAATTGAAAGAAAGGTCAAAGCATTGGTTGGACTGAGTATCCATAACTCAAGAAAATAAAAGAAAACAAGAGAAAACATGCGAGCATAGTGATCATAGGTAATCTATCACGAGCTTTCTACACTAAATCATCACGCTTTGAACAAAGTCGAGACCTTTATTCTAGATAAGCACGTATAGATTCCCAACACACGAAAGCAAGCAATGAAAATAAAGCAAAAACCTAAAAACGAGCATAAACTCAAAATTCGACAATCAAACTCAAAGTAGAAGGGCCTAAGCTAGGTACCTACTCTCCCATTGCATGCTTGAACGAAAATAGTGAATAAAGCTCGAAACTTGAATAAAAGTAAACTCGCTGGAATTTCGCCGAAAAATTGAGTCATGGACCTCCCAACCAAAGCATAAAAAAAAAAAAGAAAAGAGAGAGAAGACTCCCAACCAAAGCATAAAAAAAAAAGAGAGAGAGAAGAGAGAAAATAGAGAGGATTTCCCAACTTAAAAGTTGGGAAATGAGGGGGTGATCTCCAAAATTACAAAGCACAATGTCTTTATATAGCTACACCACAAACACACACTAAAAACATGCACATTTACTAAGGGACACTCTCGAGCTCGCCGGAAAATCTGCTGGTCGCGGTACGAGGTGGCATGGGTGCGGCGCGAGGTAGGAGGGCACTCTCGAGGTAGCCGGGCTCTTCGCGCGCGCGGAGGGCAGGAGGCAGACACTCTCGAGGTCTCCACGATCTTCGCGAGCTCGCGGGCAGCATGTAAAAGGGACTCTCAAGGTCACGGTGCCTTCCGCGAGGTCGCGGCATACGGTTGGGGTACTCGCGAGGTCGCGGCCTTCGCTGCGTGGTCGGAGCGTCCTGGGCAGCTGCATCGCGCGTCCGCATGGTCGCGGGGGATGGTGCGAGGTCGCGAGTCCTGGCTAGCTTTTGAGGACTTTGGTCAACAAGCCTCGACATACTCGGAATGGACATAGCTCGTACGTAATGGCTCAAAACTTCTCGAAAAGGGCTCAAAATTTCTTGGAAATCTCATCTCTCGGGGCTCGGTTCGACTCTTCTCATTCGACCTCTAAATAATCCTGAAATTTCACCAAAAAGTACGGACAAGTACGCCAAATATAAAATAAAATGAAAGACATGTAAAACACAGATCGGCCGACACTAAAATGAATCTAAAATGACTCGACTAAAGTACATAAAACACACGAAAATAAATATAAAAATACAATAAACATTGCTCTGTACTGGAGTTCTTTTTTTTTTCTCCGTCAGGCTCTCACAATTCCTTTTCTTTTTACTTATGCCGCTGCCTCACAATTTTCAAGCCAAAAAAAATCCCTCTTACGTGTCCCAGCAAATAAATCTAAGCAATGTCCAACTAATTAAAAACTCCCTCAATAAAAAAAGTCCTCTTCTGAAAATAAATGGTCAGCCGCCTGAGTTGCGTGAGTGGAGTCTATGATCCCAGCTTTGCCTCTATTTGCCCTCAAACTTTGGGCTTTTAATTCTATTATCTTTGGGCCAAAATTTTCGCTTACTCTCGTCAACGGTTTCACGTCCATAAAATACACTATTATGCTAAAATTAAATATAAAATAAAAATTCTACCTAAATAATAAATAAGTCGAAAAATATAAATATGTCAAGAATATGCTTAATGCAATATTAAACATATAAAATACACATATTTTTCGACCTATCAGTGGTGGAACCCACATGAGAATGAATGGATACATAATTACCACTTTGTCCTTAATTAGTGGTTAAATGCATAGTTTTTAAACCCGGCCCGAGAATCGACCCGGGCAGGTCTCCGGGTCACCGGTTCAACCGCCAGGTCACCGGGTCAATTGCTGAACCGGATAATTAATTTTAAATTTTTTTAAATTATATATAGAGTATTTTGTCTTATAAAATATATATGAAAAAAATAAAATTAAATATTTGTATATAAAATTTGCACATTAAAGTGTTAATAATATGTATTTCATGATAAATATTTATCATATAAATATATATAAATAGTTTTATTTTTTAAAAACAAAAAATATATTAAAAAATAAAAAATTAATAAATAAAGTATATAGGACCGGGTCAACCGGGTTGACCCAGGCAGGTCAATGTCCCGGGTCGACCGGGTCAAGGCTGGGTTGACCGGGTTTTGACCGGGTTTGACCAGGTCTGTTGTTTCCCAATCCGAATAGCTCACCCGGACCGGTTCCAGCTCCGGGTCGACCGGGTCCCGGGTCGACCCGCCGGGTCGCCCGAGTTGAAAAACACTGGTTAAATGAGTATATTTGACCCCTCTATGATCAAATAATTACTATAATTTGATTAATGATTGATCATAGTTTGACTTCATCATAATCATTGATGGGATTGATCACATGACCCAAAATCATTCTTATTTCTTTCATTCTCCCTCCTTCTCATATGATCCAACTCTGTATATATATTTTCATTTTTTAATGAATACTCTCAGGCCATGTTTGCGGACTTGTACAAGTAAGACCATGATTAAAACTTTCTATAGATTAACACTATTCATATAAGATCAACCACATTTTTTTTTTGGTACAAATAAGATCAACCGCATTTAATACCTTGTTTGCGGTCTTAGATAGGCTTTAGTTAAACCTTTGAATCTTTGAATAATTTTTTGTTGTCATTGATGAAAAGGTGTGATAAGATGTAACAATTACAAAATTGTCCTTATATTTGATTTTTTCCATATCAATCCGACCAACATCAATTCAATTATTCCCACACTTTATAGGATTCCATCAATTAAACATGAAAATGACTTAGCATTATTCATGTCAACCATATACTAGTACGTAACCCGTGCGATGCACGAGATATAAAATTTGGAAAAATATTATAACTTCACGTGCATTAGGATCGAAATTGAAATCAGTAAAATACATAGGAACATTGTTGAATCATAAAAAGTTCGGTAACAATCATATATTATTAAAAACCTCCTTGTACACAACATTATGAGTTTGATTATTTGGTAACTCCCAATTATCACAAACTAATATTTTCAAAAGAGACAAATCCTAAAAATCAAACTAATATTTTTGGTGAACAAACTAATATTTTAGGATTGGTGAACAAACTAATATTTTGAAATTTCTAAGATTTGTCTCTTTTTGGTGAACAAACTAATATTTTAGGATTGGTTATATGAATAAGGCTACTTGTTTTTGGTGTTCTTTTCATTCATTTTCATTCAAACAATCCGATGACTTGTATAATGAAATCCGAATCTTAAGCCGAAATATTTTAAAAAAGAGTTTTTAAAATTGAAAAGTCAAGGCAATCAGTTCAGATTAATTAAAGGTCAAAGAATATCCGCTCCTTGAAATAAAGACGTGTGCTATCATTAACCAAATATCCGATTATTGATATAGAGTGGTTACAAAAAAAATAGAACACGATAAGGACGCTTCATGGAAATATCAATGAGATAAGGTCATAACAGATCGCTATACATTTTAACGATAAAAGCTCAAATGAAATAATTTATAATAATTATGTCGTAATTAATGAATTAATTAGATGTGTGAAAATGACATAATTAATGAGAAATGTGAAAATGACATAATTAATGAGAAATATAAAAAGGACAAAAACTTACCAATTTTAGAAAATATTTAATGCAAATCCGACATTGATCATAATTTGACCTACTATTTTGAATAAATGTTAATTCTTATTATATAAGGATAGATTACAATGAAACTACTTAATTATTATGCATAGTGATTAACAAAAAAAATTTATAACTCAAAGCAGGTAATTTTAAAAAATGGTAGCAATCAAACAAATATGTCAATAGGCTATTAAAAAAGAAACTACTAATGTCCTTTTTTTTTTT
>BKCP01006515.1:578727-596329 GCA_008636005.1 Striga asiatica
TACAATGGTAAAATCCACTTTTCAAATAAATGGCTCCCATCAGACTACTTTTTTTTTGTAAAAGAGATTGATTTACGGGCTGCCATAATTTTGTGGGCTTTTTTCTTTCTCCGCAAACAATAGTAAGAGTACTGATAACTTTTTTCAATCACTGTTCCACTTTTCAAATATATTCCTAAAACTGCTCGTTTTCCGGCAACAATGAGAGCATGGTGTTATCGTCCCTCGCCGCATGGAACTCAAGCATCAGACAAGCCGCAAGCCATGGCGACCCTCGAAAGGCCCTTCTCCTCCTTCGCCAAATGAAACAACGACAAACCCCCGACAACTTGACTTTTCCCTTCATCGCCAAAGCCTGTGCGAAGCTAGCAGACCTTAAGCTCTCGCAAATGGTCCACGGGCACGTGGAAAAAACACCCCACAGTTCGGACATATACGTGCAGACGGCAATGGTCGACATGTACGTGAAATGCACTCATTTGGAATGCGCACATCAACTGTTTGATGAAATGCCCGTGAGGGACTTAGCTTCTTGGAACGCTATTATCTCGGGTTTCGCTCGAGATGGATATTTGGAAAAGGTCTCCTTGTTATTTAGGAGGATGAGGCTCGATGACGGTGTTGTGCCCGATTCAGTTACGGTCATGGGTTTGACCCGATTGGCGTCAGGGATGAAACATGCCATGTTTTTGCACTCTGTTCATTGTTTCGGGTTGAAATCCGGGTTTGAAAAGGATGTTTCGGTTGCTAATACTTTTATATCTGGTTATGCAAAGTGCGGTGAGTTCCGCTCGGCGGAGAGGATTTTTCTCGGCATAGGTTCGGGTTCTCTTAGTGTCGTCTCGTGGAATGCCGTAATTGCGGGTTTTGCGTATTTCGAGGAGTCGGACAAAGCCGTCCGGTTTTACTTAAAAATGTTGAGGGATGGGTACAAACCCGATTTGAGTACGATTCTTAATTTGCTCTCGTCCTTTGCCCGTCCCGAATTTTTGTCCCACGGTGTGGCCGTTCACGCGCACGTAGTGAAATTAGGGTGTGATGTGAACATCCGCTTGCTTAACACGCTCGTCTCCATGTACTCAAAGTGTGGAGATATTAACTCGGGTAGATTTATATTCGATCACATGAGCGAGAGGTCGTGCGTGACGTGGACAGCTATGATTGGTGGGTATTCGGAGAAAGGCGATTTGGACGAAGCTCTCTCCTTATTCCGTACCATGGAAGCTTTCGAGGAAAAACCAGATATGGTTACCGTTATCCATCTTATTGCGGCTTGTGGGAAAATCGGGGCCCTCGAGGTGGGAAAATGGGTGGACGAGTACACTGTTTTAAACGGGCTCAAGAAAAATCTAATGGTTCGTAACGCATTGTTGGATATGTACTCGAAATGCGGGAGCATGGCGGATGCTCTCGACATTTTCCTCACGACTCCCGAGAAAAACGTCGTCTCGTGGACTGCTTTAATCGCAGGGTATGCACTGAACGGGGACTCTGATACAGCACTAGCTCGTTTTCACGAGATGATAAGGTTGGGTTTGGAGCCGAACCGCGTAACTTTCGTGGCCGTCCTCCAAGCGTGCACTCACGCGGGTTTTCTCCAAAAGGGTTGGGATATTTTCAACTCGATGACACGAGATTACGGAATTACCCCTGGATTGGATCACTACGCGTGCATGACCGATCTCCTCGGCCGTCGAGGCAAACTTCACGAGGCACTGGAGTTCATTCGGCATATGCCTGTCGAGCCGGATGCCGGGATTTGGGGTGCTTTGCTGGCTGCATGCAAGATTCACAAAAACCTTGAGGTGGGGAAGCACGCAGCGAATCAGCTCCTGCAGTTGGAGCCGGGGGGCGCAGCCCCCTACGTTGAGCTGGCGAGTTTGTACGCGTGGGAGAGAGATTGGGGAGGGGTTTCTGGTGTTCGGATGAGGATGAAGAGTGAGGGAGTGGGGAAATCGCCCGGGACTAGCATGGTGCGTGTTGCGGGGAAGAGTTACTCGTTTACAGTGGAGGATAGGGGCCGTTGGATGGGGTGTGGGGTGTTTGAGACGTTGGATGGTTTAGTTTTGCAGATGAAAGATGAAGGCGATTGTTTTGTAGTGACGGGGGAAGTTTAGATGTGATACCACCTTTTTTTTTTCACAAGATATATGACAAAAGCAACAAGAAGCCGCTAATTAATTCGTCGTGTTAAAATTATTGTTTAACTTTGCTATTGCATGACTTGTCACTCGAAAAAGCCGAATTATAAGGAAGAAAACAAGGCACGAATTCAGTGAGGTAGTCAAAAAGATCAAAAAGAGAATGGATATTCTTCTTACTATAATAAATCATGTTGAGTTCGTTGTTCAATACCTAAGGACACCATCACGCGTATGTCATGATGATGTCATTCGTTGTGTATGCAGAACTGCCATTCCAGTTAATCTAATATTTTGGCAAAGAGCTGAAGTTGTACATAATTATCAAGTCACATAAATGCTTAACAGAAGATATGCAATTCCTTATATATTTCTTTTTAACAAGAAATTACAATCTTCTGTTACAGATCATGTTTCATAGTGTTTCAATAACATCCAAGTGAATGCCACGTGTATATGAATATGATTATATAAGACATCACCTTAATTTTACCCGCAGCTTTCATCCCGATTTAATAAAAGCAAAAATTTACCATTGACTACCAATACTCCTAACTAACTTGCTTTGTGGACATGTACAAGTTATGAATACTCCTATACCTGCGTTTTTTGACCGTTTTGTCCCCAGATGAAGACGAAAGGTGAAAGCAAGAATTATTTGCACTTCTCCTTCTCTTGTTGCATTTGCAATATTGGCGTTCATTTTTGGATGGAGTTTGATCATGCTCGAGTTTGTCGATATCTTCATCCCCGAACAACTGTATTAAGGTCCTCGTGATTATGGCCGCCATACGATCGAATTCCTCAAGGCTATTTTTATGATGAGTATTAATATTGGGATCGATTTTAGGGATGGTTTGTGAAGGATCAGTCATTTGAAGTTATATTATGTGTGTTTGTGTGTGTGATATAAATATTTATGTGGGTTTATGGACTGGTGTAAGCGTGTTGAGAGGNACAGCGAGAAACATCTGTGCTTTTGGGTAGGAAGATGATGGGAAGTTGCACGTGATGATGCTGATATGCGTACATGAGATTCACAATTACATATATATTTAAAGAAAAAGAAAAAACAAGGATAATTTCATTGAAAACTACCCGGAGGTTTAGTTTAATTAAAGAAGGAACCGCATCATCAGTTATTTACTAATTTACATATGATCTATAGTAATATAAAGAGTTTGATGGAAAAATACAAAAATAGTATGTTTGACTTAAAAAGTAAAAATTTTGACTTACTAATTTAAGTAACACCAACGGGGCCCACGCGTTAAAATTAAATTTAAGTAATAAATATCTCATAGCAAAATTAGTTCAGGTTTTATTAACCAATGTCAACAGATTCTGTGGGATTTTATTCTTAACCAATCTTAACAGATTCTGTGGGATTTTATATGTTCACAATTTTCCTAATTACTACAAGATCTTGAAGACAATGATCGAAATTGCCTTACCAAAATTATCTTAACTATATTGCTAAGATTTTGATTAATTTTATATATAAATTGTTACCAATTTTCTACGATAACTGCAGATTTTTAGGGCAGCTACAAAATTGCCGATTTGGACGTCTTTTCACATTTGTTTGGATTTTTTTTTTTTTTTTTACTAACAGATATATGATCCGATTTTGTAGGATTGTATTTGTCCACAAATTTCTTAATTACTACATATTGCATCGAAATTATCCAAATATTTTTGTCAACTCATCATAAGCAAAATCAAGTAAATCGGATAGGATCCGACGGGATATTGATCATATCACAATAAAAAATATCGGATAGCTGTTGAATCTGACGGTATATTAATCATATCACTATAAATATCCTATCTTTCTAATGCATTCATCGTATTATTACATTCAAACTCATACTCTCGGTTCCTTCTACATTAAATAAAAAATAAAAGAACGCACTCACACTAATGTTACTTTGAACGAATCACAAATAACTGGGCAGCGCATACGAATCGTATTTTGAGATTAGTAATCTTCTTTTTTTTTTGTTCAATTTATCCAATATCTAATGCCCACATTCTTTTATTTGTTTTTTTGGCAGACGTACAGACTAACGTATAGACTGACTCACAGATTTGTGTGTGAAGAACCTTCAAGTTGTGAAGAATAGAATTGGATGGAAAAGCAATAACGACGACATTGTTCACAACATCATCAGAAAACGAATGTTGTAAGTTTTTTTATAATTTTTTTTTCTCTACTTCATGTGTAAAGATGAACTTATTTTTTATTACAGTATACTTACTATTTCATGTTTAATAGCAACAAACACAAGGATGAGTGGACATCTAGCCTACGTAATGGAAGGGAAAACAACAAATAGAGAAAAGGAAGGGAAAACAATAGCAGCTACAGAACCTCATAACACACTTCATGGAATTCAGATCATCAACAGAAGCAGATTTTATGACAAAATTCAATAAGTACCTTTAAATTTTGTTTTTTTTGTTTTACCTTTATTGTTAACACTGAATTCTATATTTTATGCATGAAAAGAATAAGAAAAAAATTTGTTTTTCAATGAAACCTATCTATTTTATATTTACCTTTGTTTACCTTTGAGTTTGTTGTGAATCTGTTAACTTTTATACGATTACAGACTTAACATAATTCTTAATAGTTGCTATCAAACATGTTCAGGTTATGAATTTTAAGGATATAGTTTTACTAATAAAAACATATGCATACAATCAATAGAATGTCATAGCCGATGTTTAGTGTTAATATGACTGTAGTTTACTGATATACAAACTTATTCTAGAAATCTCTTGGATGTAATGATATATCTTCATGATATGATAATCAATAGCATTACTTTAGTACTAAAACAAAGGTAATCATCAAAGGGCAGAAAGAGCCAGTCATTACTGTTAACAGGGTTATAGGTAAACTGTGATAAAACCATAATTACAGTTACAAATATCCCAACACTCATTACAGTAACAACCCAAATGTTGAGTAAAAAATAATCATTAAAATTACAGCATGTACATTAACTCAGTGATATACCAAATACCAATAGACAAATTGTACATTCTTCATATAGTTCAAGACGTTTGTTTCATAGTACAAAGCAGTGATACATAGATAATCATATGATAAATTTTTAAAGAAAACAATATGTTTTTTTCAACTACCTTATTTTTTGCTCCAGCTTCTGAATCATTAATGAAGTATAGCAAAATGTCGACTCCCGAAGAATCCATTTTCTATTTGTTAGTCATCTGTTTAAGAACAAACAACAATACGGCAATATAGATCTGAGTTAGTATTTGAAATGGTATCAATGTTCCAAAAACACATAATTTTGATGTGCACATTAGTTTAATCATAACAGTAACAACAAATCGATATAGAATTTAAAATATATAAATATTTACAAACTATTACAAACATAATCGTTCGTAATAGTAGTTTTCATGTTACTTTTTCTTAGAACTTTCTGATTTGGAAGATATCCGAATGAACAAACAAGATTCGTATGTGTTTTTGGATCAAATGTTCGACATTCTAAAAAATAAAAAATTTAAGAAACAGGACACACTAAAAAAATGTGAAGTAAAGTTACTGTTCAAATTGAATTTTAAAAATCGGTCTGAAATCTAATTAAATAACAGATCTAAAACTTTTTATAAATAAATTATATACTTTAGTAAAATATCGATACTTCATTTCTGGATTTCATTTTTTTCGACACAAAACTTTCGGATTTGAAAGAAAATTCAAAAAATTAAACCAGATTCGTCATATATTTTAATAAAATTCACAGAAAATGATAGTGAACTGCAAAAACCATAAAAAAGTATTCATAAATTGAAGAAAATCCATGAATAGTAGGCTGATCTATAATATTTTTTTTTATCATTTTTTGAAATCGGACTGTCTATTGACATTATCTGTGAACAATGAGTTAGTAGATCTACGGTAAAGGAAAAACGACCTTCAATTTTTATACAATAATCCCGAATACAAAAATTAAAAAAAAAAAATGAAAGACCTCAGTCGTTCATAAAATTTTTGAATCGGGTGTATCATACATATTCATCAGATCATATTCGACTGAGATTCTTTTCAAACTCGACTAACACTAACTCAAATAGATGAAAATGAAAATAAAAAAAAAATAATAAACTGAAAAATCCCATATCAAGTGTTTCGAATCCGTGCTCAAAACAATATGCATCATGTCGTAATCGACATAGATTCTCATAAAAATCTATTATCATGAGCTGAGTTCGTTCAAAATTAAAACAAAAATAAAAAAAAAATGAAACGAAAAGTCAGGTGAAGGGTCGAGAAAGATGAATCGGTGGGAGAGAGAAGTGAGAAGAAGCTGAGAGAACAAATGACAAACCCTAAAAAATCGGGTTTTTTTTTACCTTTTATAGTATGCTTTATTGATTTCAGGCCGTTAGATATTGTTTGACTAATATTAGCCGTCCGATCAGCTAATAGTTGTTTATGGACCGAGTTTAATCAAATGATAATGGGTCAGATTTTTTGAAATATATTTGGCCCTATTCGGACGGAATCATTAAAATTTTAATAATAGACCGACTTTACACCACTGCTAATGGACAAACTTTACTTTAATTATATATTTAATTTAATGGTATTTCATTTTTTTTATCAGTAAATGTAAATTCATAAATCAAAACTGGTGTACAAATGACCAAAAGTCGGCATACAAAAGCGCAATAAGGAGCCACAATCTCGGCTCCCCATTGGCCTATAAATCAAAAATGGTATTTCATTGGCTTATTGTTAACAAATCTTGGATTTTAGTAACAAATTTGATCTGATTTTAATAACAAATCTCATATTTTGGTAACAAATTTGATCTTATTTTGATGACAAATCTCGGATTTTGTTAACAGATTTGATCTGATTGTGATAACAAATCTCGGATTGTGATAACAAATCTTTTAAGATATCGTTTTTCTTTAGTAACACTCTTCAAAGTTATTTACACACAATATATTGTCGATAATCTTTGGAATTTCTTTTGGTAACAAATTTCACAATTTTTTCTATTGTTTGGAGTTACATATTGCAGAAAAAAATCTAGAGATTTGATAAATGATACATATCAAAATAAAAATATTATTTTTCAATCAATACAAAAAGCCTTACCAAATTAAAGTGTAACAAACTCCATTAATTTTGGTAAACATTATGCCTCATTGATATGACACATAATCTTCCAAATATAAATTTAATTGTTGATTTACTAGCATAAACAATAATATCAATGGGTAACCGCGCGTCGCAACACGGCAAATTTAATTTATAATATTTTCCTCGACTAACCTCTACTAACTAGTAGTAGCGGCGAGTAAGGGTCGATCCCACGAGGAGTAGGAATTAAATCGTGATAATCTCGTATTAATTGATTTAAACTAGGAAAGCAATAAAGGTGGGGGGGATTGGTTTTATAAAAATAAAAATAAAAATACGAAAATAAAATAAAAATCTAATAAAATAAGAGAAGTCCAGTTTTCGGTTCAGTTATCACCCAATCTAAATCTACCGTTAATTAATTTTGACGCTTTCTCTAAATTGCTAACGAATTACCAACCCTAGCTAACAACAAGCTCTGTTAACCGAATTTTCCCTTACCGAATATTTAATCGAAATAGGCTCTTCGACTAAACCTAACTAGCGGACAACCTAGAATAAGCTCTCTAGATTTAATACACTAGCAGCATTAATTACTAGGAAAATAGATTGATCTAAGCAATGGACGCAAAAGCTCGGACCATTTAACTTATGTTCACGCTACCCTAGAGATGCCCGACCCCTAGTTTACTACTAACGAAACGAGACAATAACAATTACGGATTAAAGTCCCGAATCTAGCAATTAAACTATGAACATTCAACGTAGCTGGCCAAACTAAATCAAATACACATAATTCATAAACATTAAACACAGATAGCATGAATCAACTCATCAACAAAAATAAATACGGCGTCTCGATTAATCAACGATAAATATAAATCATTCAATTCATAGACAAATTGAAATTAGGGTTCAAACATCCCCTCAAACTGGATAAAAATACTAGCCTAACATACTAATAAAAATAAAAATAAAATAAAATGAGAGAATATAATTTCCCTCGTGTGCGGGTGCGGCTTCCCTCCGCGTGTGTAGCCTTTTCTCTTCCGCGTGCGTGTTTGGCTCTGTCTGGCTCTTTTTATTTTTCTCTTCTGTCCACTGCTTATGGCTCTTTTCCTGTTCTCATCAATAATCCTTTTTTTGTGTGTGGCGTCTGTACGGCTCTTTTAATACCTTGGTGCTCTCCTCAAATAATTCTAAAGTCAATGAGTCCTCTTTTTTTGCAATGCTCCGCAATTGATTAAATTTCCTCAAATAAATATCCTAGCAAATGAAGTCCCAGTCCATGTTGCTGCGTGTTTGATTTATTTTGGGCCCAAATAATTGCACTTTATTTTGGGCCCAAATTTCTTCTCGAGCCGATTACCCTTATCCAATGACGTCTCCGGATATTCTTCAAATTACTGAAAATAGATAATAAAATATCAAAGTACATGAATCCATCCAAATAATAAATAAATCGAAAAATATAAACGTGCAAATAAATTAAGTGTATAAAAATACACTATTAAATATATAATACGTGCACAATTTTCGACCTATCAATGGGTCCCACATGTCAACAAATTTAATCGAATTTTTATAACAAATCTCGGATTTTGGTAACAAATTTGTTCTTATTTTGATAACAATCTCGAATTTTGTTAACAAATTTGATCTGATTGTGATAACAAATTTCGAATTTTGATAACAAATTTGTTAAAATATTGGTTTATTGGTAACACATTTCATAGTTATTTATACCTAATATATTGCCGATAGTCTTAGGATTTCTTTTGGTAACAAATTTCACTATTTTTTGGTATTGTTTGGAGTTAAATATTGTAGTAAAAATCTCAAGATTTGGTAAATGATACATATCAAAATAAAAATATTATTTTTCAATCAATCCAAAAAGCCTTACCAAATTAAATTGTAACAAATTCCATTAATTTTGGTAAATATTATATCACATTGATATGACACATAATATTCAAAATAAAAAAATTAATTGTTGACTTACTAATATAAGCAATATCAATGGGCCCCACATGTCAACAAATTTAATCGGAATTTGGTAGCAAATTTGATCGGATTTTGATAACAAATCTCGGATTTTGGTAACAAATTTGATCATATTATAATAACAAATCTCGGATTTTGTTAACAAATTTGATCCCATTGTAACAAATCTCGGATTGTGATAACAAATCTCGAATTTTGATAACAAATCTTTTAAAAAATCAGTTTTTTTGGTAACACACTTCATAGTTATTTACACACAATATATTGCATGATAATCTTTGGGATTTCTTTTAGTAACAAATTTCATAATTTTTTCGGATTGTTTGGAGTTTAATATTATAGAAATAAATCTCAAAATTTGATAAACGATACATATCAAGATAAAAATATTATTTTTCAATCAATCCAAAAAGCCTTACCAAATTAAATTGTAACAAACTCAATTAATTTTGGTAAAAACATTATGTCACATTGATGTGACACCTAATATTCAAAATAAAAATTTAATTGTTGACTTACTAATATAAGCAATATCAATGGGCCCCACATGTCAACCAATTTAATTGAATTTTGGTAACAAATTTGATCGGGTTTTGATAACAAATCTCGAATTTTGGTAACAAATTTGATCTTGTTTTGATAACAAATCTCTGATTTTGTTAACAAATTTGATCTGATTGTGATAACAAATCTCGGATTTTAATAACAAATCATTTAAATATTGATATTTTTTTGTAACACACTTCATAGTTATTTACACACAATATATTGTCGATAATCTTTGCGATTTATTTTGGTAACAAATTTCACAATTTGTTCGGATTGTTTGGAGTTCAATATTGCAGAAAAAAAAAAATCTCGAGATTTGATAAATAAGACATATCAAAATAAAAATATTATTTTTAATCAATTCAAAAAGCCTTGCCAAATTAAATAGTAACAATCTCTATTAATTTTGGTAACATTATGTCACATTGATATGACACATAATTTTCAATAATCGACAAAATTCGAGACACATGCAACACGTTGCACATTTTTTGTTTTTGTTTTTTTTTTAACAAAAACGGATAAACATATTTTTTTAAGTCGATCATAATCACATTATTTAAGAAAATAAATCCTACAAAAAACGTAAATCAATTTTGAATTTATATTTTATACCAGTATTTTATTGATTTATATAATCTACATTATCCAAACTACTAATGGTTGTTACAAATATATATCTAGAAAACAAGTAACTACTCGAATAAGGGTTTGAATAATAGGATTGATAAGCGTGATCTTATTTCTTAAGCTTATGCGATCGTTTTTAACTTGATATTTTGTAACTATATCTGCTCTATGGGTCTGTGTAATGAGACGCGATTGGTTGTCACAAAGCTCTCCACTCACGTTTTCGAGCGTAAGATACTCCCTGGCAATCACGCAAGTGATAAAGTGTTGATTCTAAGAATGACTATATTTCCTTCTGATGTTAAGCGTCGGCAGTTTCTCATTATGGTTTCTTACGCCATGACTATAAATAAGAGTCAGAGACAATTATTATGTGGGATTATTTTTTAAGAAAGCAGTATTTTCTCATGGCCAGTTGTATGTTGTTGTCTCCCGTGTCACAAACATAAATAGTTTGAAAAATGAAAATCCTAATTTGTGGCGACGATTACGTGTCAAAGAATCAAACCATGAACGTTGTATATAAAGAAATGTTCATTAATATATAGATTTTATTTTCATTATATTTATTAATTATTAATGACATGATCTTTCCTTTAGTAAGTACTTTAAATTTTAATTGAAAATTGTTTTTTAAAAGAGACGGGGATAATAAACCCCCATGCATCGCACGGGTACTGTACTAGTTATGAGGTAATCAATTGTCCGTTGAATTGTTTATGTGGGAAAATATATACCAAAAAGGCAAAATTGCATACTAATACACTACTTTTCACTTTTTTGTAATTTAATCATTGTCTTTATAATTTAGCAATTTAATAAATTACATTTACCATATTTACAAATCGAATCATGATTGACGGTTCTGGTTACAAAAATTTGACATGGCATTGATGAAAATAAATTTTTGTAAATCGCCAGTCGTGATTCGCTTTGCTTAAATTGCGAAATTGCAACGGTAGTGATTTGCTGCGGTGTATTAATATGCAATTTTGCATACAAAAAAATACAAATTTAGTCGTGGAAAAAAAAAATACTTTTGTAACTTGTGTTGTTTATAATTTTTCCAACAATATGTAATTTGGTAGAGTAATAATTATTTTTTGTTAGTCTCGCCTAATAAGCTTTTAGAGGATTTAGTTTTGTAAACAATTTTTATTTTTGGCTCATTTTCTTCTCATCGCCTTTTTGTTGTCTTATATCACATCGATACTCTGGATCCGACATCTCCAGTTATTTTTTTAGCTTCGCCACACAATAGTCCGATTGACCAAAAATTGTCATGAAAATGCAACCAAAAACTCTCAAATTGCAAGCTCTATTTGTGGGAATCTTATTCAATCGTCCGATTTTTTGAAACCTTACATTTTTATAAAGATTATTTCATACAATTTTAATATATTCAATAAGAGAACAGATATCTATATTATTGGAATATAGCATTGGAATTTAGGCTTCCCAGTAACTCTAATTCATCGTCGTCAAATTTCAAAATACAAATTTTTGCAGAATCACTATCCAAAATTAGTGAATGACCTCTTATTTATTTGTTTTATCTTTGTCACTCAATGTAGTTGAGAATTTATGTTCGTAATGCATAAAAATTCAATTTACAATGAGTCGTTTTTTTAGATGTAATTTACACAATAAAACTGTTGTACCAAATTGTGATCTTAAAAATTAATGGATAAAAATAAAACGTGGGAAGTTTAAGTGTCTTAGGGGCATAAATTGTCTTTTTAATTATTAATCTAACCATATTATTTCTCTGTTTATAAATAAAAATATCATTTTGTATTGTGTTTTGTTAGAAAATAACTATTGATGATTTAACTTGGAAGGTATATTCCCAATTTTGACCACCTTTTTATACTTCAAATCCACCCAACAAAGAATGAGACCGGAGATAGAAAAATCGAACCGAATATATTTGTTCAGCACCACAATTAATCCCAAATTAAACCTTAAAAACATTTGTTTATAAAAATACTTTTGTAGATCAAAGTTGAAGAAAATTATGATGGTTGATGTTAGTTTAANAATACAAATATTCATTTAAATAGTATTATGGTTGGAACCATTTAATTAATGGCCATTAACAATTTCTTTTTATTATTTTTTTTTTCTAAATACTCATCCCAGCAAATCATTTATAAAAAGTTATTACAAGTAGTGGAATAAAATAAAACTAATTTAGCATAAAGTCATATTTTCATACGAAGACACGCGAATTAATTGCAGCGTAATTCATAACATGTGGACTGGCAAAACCAAATTAGAAGGAATTTAAGGTGAAGAAATTAAAGTAGCGGACTTGCGTCTTAATTTGAAATTATTCCTTTTGATTCAGACTTTGATTGACTTTGTTGATTGCCGTGGTTGGACACAAAATTTTGCTTGCTTAAGCTTAAGCCCCTTTCACATGGCAATGGAAAACAAATGAATGTCATTTTCTAATTTCATGCTTTTCAAACTTTTATAGTTCTAAATATGGTATAGTAACTTTCGATGGAAGTCTTAACGTAATGAATTTTCCAAGTCATTAAAAAGTAGTTTTTCTGAATCCAATTCAGCCCCTCACCCCACCATTTGAAGATGTTTTGTACACTTAGCGGAAAAAAAACTATTTTCAGCCATTTTAGATTATTGTTTTGCTCATGCAATTAGAATCGAAAATTAGGATAAGGGTCAACGTTCTAAGAATTGGACCGATTAAGTTACTGGTTTGATAATTTATTAGTCGGATCAGTAGTTAAACGTGCTTGAATCGGAATTTATTAATAATTTTAAATATCTAGTTTTAGTAATATTTTTGATTAGTTTGATTACTGAAAATATTCAAATGTCTAAACTAATTAATATAATTTTATACACCTAAAATAATTAAATATGTATTTAAAAATATTAAAGTAAATTTAAAAAAAATATATATTAATATTATAAGAACTGGTCCGAATGGCAGTTTTTTATCAATCTGACCAGTCAAAAACCGATTCTTGACTGAAAACCGATTCCTGTGTAAATGGTTTTTCCAATAGAACCAGAGACGGACTTACCTTATGCCTAGGCTGGGCTGAAACCAAGCCTGTTACTTGCTTTAACCATTACTTACTTTTAACTTTTTCTTTTTCTTGAATCCCTAGCCCAGCCTAATTAAAATACTCAAGCCCAATTGCCCAAATGACAATAGAGATAATGGCGTGATGTACATGTACATATAAACTATTTATATTTTAACAAATCATTTTATATCTTTATTTTTTATATCTAATACTTTATTTTCTCTACATTATCTTTTACTTTTTTACGTCTTTTCTAAGGCTATGTTTGGTAAAACTAGCTGATAAACTAGCTTATAGCTTATCAGTAATTTTTGAGCTTATAGCTTATGACTTATAGCTGAAAAGCTAGCTTATATGATAAAAGTGTTTGGTAAAATTAGCTGATAAGCTAGCTGAAATAAAAATTTCAACTAGCTTATTTGAAAAGCTACCCAAAGAAGCTTATCAAATAAGCTCGAGCTTTTTAAAAAAGCTCGTCCTACCAAACAGAGCTTATTTGAAAACAGGGAGCTTATAAGCTATAAGCTAGCTTATTGGTCTACCAAACATAGCCTAAATTGACGGTTCCAATTCAAATCTTTCTTCAGATTTTCTTTTACAAGATGTCTCTATCTTCTTCAATAACCATATTTTCTCTCTTCTCCATATTCTCTTTCTTTTTCATCTTCTCCTTTTCCTTTGTTTCAAAAACCCGATCCAAATTGGTGGGTATTTCTTTTAAGACCAGATTTTTTGAGGCAGTTACTAAAAAAAAATGTCTTTACTCTTTACAAGCCCTAGATGATTACACTGTGCCATTTCAATTTTCACACAATTCGTGATTGATGCTAGTTATTGCTATATTTTTTGTACTTTACCTAATTTTTCATCTTTTTTTTCATCTTCTGTAATTTTGTTCGATTAGTTTTCTTAGTTTTATTCATGTGACACTTACTTGTTTGTAAATGGAGAAAAAAATGGTGTTATGAGGTTTGATTATTGTGTGAGATTCAAGACTGTGTGCTTGGTCTGGAGAGGAAAAAAGAAATTTGAAGGAATTACTTAATTCTAGTTTGCTGGATTGAGTGCTTAGTCTGGACTCTGGAAAGGAGAAAAGAAATATGATCTTAATCTCATTTACTATTCACCGTCCCCCATTACTTCTCATCGTCCTTCCTTTTTACTCGTTTGCCCTTAACCCTTTTTCTCCCTCTATCTCTCTAAACTATCTATCTCTCTAAATTTCCGGATTTTCAACGAGCGATTCGAGCACCGAAAAAAATCCAAAAAAATGTCGAAAAAATTCTACGGCCTCGGCAGAGCATTCTTCTCTAGCAAGGTAATTTTTTTATTTTTCTACTTGCGAAAAAAAAATTTAATTTTTTTTTTTAAATCTAAAGCCGCGTCCGNNAAAATTATTATTTTTATAATAATAATAATAATTATTAATTATATTATATAATTAATTATAAATTATAAAAATAATAATAATTATTATTATTATAAATTATGAATAATTATAATAATAATTATAAAAATAATAAATATTATAATAATAATTATAATTAATTATAATTATAATTATAAATTAAAATTATACTTACTAATTAAAATAATAATTTCTAATAATAATTAGAATTAATTATACTAATTATAATAATAATTATAAATTATAATTAATTATAATAATTATAATTATAATTTCTAATATAATTATAATTAATTGTAATAATTATAATAATACTTATAAATTATAATAATAATAAGTTGAATAAATCCACTAAACAAACGTGAGCCGGAGTCCAGTGGTTTTGCTCACGCTCCCATTATGTTTTTCTCAGGTGACGGAGTCCAGTCGGAGCGTGAGCCGAGCGGTGGTGTCCGAAGACAGCTGGACATTCAATTATGTTTATGTTTATGTTAGCATGTAATAATATAATTTTCAGACTGTACAATATTTTATTTACGCTTCCGTACTGTCAACCTAGAACTTGTATGCATGCATGTTTAATTTTCTCTTATCCATATGCTTCAACTGTATTTTATATCAATTTTGGTACATGCATAAGTAAAAGGAAATAGTAAGAAGTTAGTTATTAAGTAAGTAACATCCCGTGAGTTAGTTAAGTATAAGTATTTTTCGAACACAGTATCAGCATATTTCGAAAACAAACGCGAAAATTTTACTCAGTTTTTCGTAAGTAAAAGTTAGAAAAGACGGGGTGTTACACCTACGCTTCGAGACAGGCTCGTTCTCCTGAGAGTCTGACGGGTCGACTCAGGAGAACGAGCTTGTCTCGAAGCGTGGGAACATACGTTCGTGTTACAGAGCAATTGAAAATCGCATTAATTGTATTTTTTTTTTCATTTTTTAAGTTGAATGATTTTTTTTATTTGTTAAACTTCAGTTGAATGAGTTTTTTTTTAATTGTAAAACATTAAGTTGAATGGTTTTTTTTTACTAGTGTATATCCCGTGCGATGCACGTAGGAGCTCATATTTTAAGAAATACAATTATATAAATGTGGGTAAAAAAATATTATACTAATTAGCTTGTTTGTCAATATATTTAAAATTTTAATTTTGAATTTCAAATAGAGTAGAAGACGGAATAATTAAAAGTTTAATTAGTTAAAATATTATATTAATTATATTTAAAAAATTCTAGTTAAATAATTGTAATTGTATTAATTAGTTTGTTAGGAATGTGATTATATGGAAGTTAAGATAAAATAAAATGTACCCAAAAAATCTACTTGTGTTCTTTTCATTTAAATGTTTGAATTTAAAAATCTAATAACCAAATTTAGATTATATCACGTAAGGAAAAAAAAATAATAAACATTTATTAAAGAGATAAATCAATAATATTTATATTAGTTATATCATAAAAAATTTAGTCATATCATTTTAATTTTAAAAAAATTGGCAAGTTTGTTAGAGAGATAATTCCGGTAGATAAATGATTAATTTGTTAAGATATTATATTAGTTATATCATAAAAAATTTAGTTAGATAATGTAGATAATAACTCCTAATATTAATTAGCTTGTTAGAAATGTGATTATATGAGAATCAAGATAAAATAAAATTTATCCAAAAAATCTGTTTATGATTTTTTCCTTTAAATGTTTGAATTTAAAAATCTAATAACCAAATTTAGATTATAAAATTAATTATATTTTATTTCTATTTTTTCCTCCTCCATTATATTTTCTTCCGCTGCTACTTTTCCGGGATCATGCGACTCAACTCATCACAATCACATCTTTATTTAGTTTTATCAACTCATTAAATTTACATTTATTAAAATAAATTTCTCATCGAAACCTTTCACTTTCCTGAAGGAAATATTTTTTAAAAGTTTTGAATCCACATTTTATTAATCGAATATTCAGGTTTTATAAAGAACGATTTGTTTCATAATATGTAAATCTTTTAATTTTAAAAATGATCTTGCAACTTATATTAATGAAATTAGCTAAATTATTATAGATGTTTTTATACATTTTTTAATAAATAGCATATAAAACTGTAGGTGTTTAAAAAAAAAAAAAGAATAGATAAATTTAATTGTATTTAACATTTTTTGACATATATCTTAGTTTTTTTATCCATGTTAAAGATGTTAAGAAATTTTACATACAACTCAAACATTCGTCCAATTGTTTTTTCTACACCAACGAAATTCTACCTATGATTTTAGGATTGACATGATATATAAAAATCGTTTCCAAATTTAAATCAAATTAAAGAATTAGAAATGGAATTAACTCATGATTTTAGAAATCACGTGAGAAATTAATCCGCAAAACCAAATTTCATGGGCGGGATATACCAATATTCACGTTAGCCAAATATTTCAAATAAAATTTTAGGGGAAAAATAAACATTTGAGCGGGAAAAAATATTATTTTTTTCGATTTTTTTCTTAACTGTATTATATAGTAATAGATTTCCTAAACTTCAGTTAAATGATATTTTTTTTATTTCCTAAACTTCAGTTGAATGATTTTTTTTATTCTAACGTCCAATTTATAACAAATTATTTTGAATATATAACATAATAATTTATAATAATATTATTTTCAAAAAAAAAA
>BKCP01006515.1:600919-613272 GCA_008636005.1 Striga asiatica
GTTTGAAGAAGTCATGCGAAAGCATCCCAAATGGGAATTAAAATTAGATCGTGATTCAACTCGTTCGCGCCCTGAAGATGAAACGAGTAATGAAGAAAGCCATGGCAGTTCCAAAAGATCAAGGACTACTGAAGATGGAGATTATTCAATTCCCTCAAATCAAGAAACTCCAGTTAGTGATGATTTTGTGATTTCCCGTCCCGAAGGTAGAGATATGGCAAAAAAAAAAGGAAAAAAGGTAGCATCACAATCTTCTTCCATTCCTGATGAGTTCACTGCAGAAATTCGTGCACTAAGACTTACAAGAAAGAACGAATGTGATTTAATGACAAAAATATCGAACGATAGGATGGAGTTGGAACGCAAGAAAGAAGAAAGGAAGATTAGGAAAATGAATATGATGGTGTTGAATACGCTGTTGGCAAAAGACCACTTATCGCCGGAAGATGAAGAGATGAAACGTCACTTAACTTCAATTTTATTTGGAAAGTCGATGTAATTTATTATCATGCAACTTTCATTTATGTCGTTTTAGTTATTCTGATGTAAGCTTTTCAATTCCTGTAATTCAAGTTATTCAATAAAAGTCTATTTAGTAAGTGTTTTTTTTTAATCTTTTTCAGAAATCACATGTTACTTTAATGATTGTCCTATCTACTAGTATAATAGTCACTTATTAAATGAATGAGCAAGAGCTATTTGGAACTGTATGGTCTAGTGTGTAAATTTGTACTAATTACTCAAATAATAAAAATATATCTTATTTATTTTTATTTCGAATAATTTGCTATATATATGAATATGTAATATTATATAAATGTTTATTACCCAAATAGTAAATAAAAAAAAATTATGGTTTACATACTAGACCATATATGGTCTAGTGTGTAAATTTGTACTAATTTTTTATATGCTCTAAACCATATATGGTCTAGTGTGTAAATTTGTACTAATTACTCAAATAATAAAAACATATCTTATTTATTTTTATTTCGAATAATTTGCTATCTATATGAATATGTAATATTATATAAATGTTTATTACCCAAATAGTAAATAAAAAAAAATTATGGTTTACATACTAGACCATATATGGTCTAGTGTGTAAATTTGTACTAATTTTTTATATGCTCTAAACCATATATGGTCTAGTGTGTAAATTTGTACTAATTACTCAAATAATAAAAATATATCTTATTTATTTTTATTTCGAATAATTTGCTATCTATATGAATATGTAATATTATATAAATGTTTATTTTAAATTTGCTATCTATATAAATTTGCTATCTATTTCGAATAATTTGCTATCTATATAAATAATTTTTCAGTATTTTTAAATTATGGTATTTTTATAAGTTGGATTTTAAATTTGATAAAATATATTTTTATATAATTTAATTTATTTTAAAAAATATTGAAAATATTTTTTTGAAATATATTAATATATTACACATTTTGTCTTACTTTTGCTTTTACTTTACTTTACTTTTGCTTTTACTTTACTTTACTTTTCTTTATATTAACTTTACTTTACTTTTCTTTTACATTTACTTTAATTTTATTTTAAGTTAAACTCTTCATACTACATTCCTATATAATATGGTTGGATTCAGATCAAGTTGATATCAAAAACAATCATATCTATTTTCTTTATATCAATTATAACTTTGTTTTTTGGTAAGACAATTCGTTCTTGTTCAGAAATGTCTTCCATTGAAAACTCACCTGAAAATTCAAGTTCTAGTTCTGAAACTTCCAATTTCATCGAATTTGATGAATGGGAAGAACGAGTGATTCAACAAAATCAACAATTTGATCATATTATGGAAGATTTGATTGTTCGTATTCCAAATATGGTCTTACAACCAACAAATCCCGTTTCTAGAGGTAGAAGGCAAGTCATTGAGAGGCAACGAGAGAGAGGAGAGGCGAATGTGTTCAATGACTACTTCTCCGACAATCCAACCTACCCTGAAGAGGTATTCCGTCGGAGATTTCGCATGCGTAAGAATCTTTTTCTTCGTATAGTGAGCGAAATCACCACCAACGACGAATATTTTCAACAAAGGCGTGATGCCACTGGTAGGCTGGGCATTTCACCATTGCAGAAATGTACTGCAGCCATAAGGGTGTTAGCCTATGGAACATCAGCGGATGCTGTTGATGAATACTTGCGAATAAGTGAAGCTGTAACGAGGGAATCTCTCGTGAAATTCGTAGAAGGCGTCATTTCTAACTTCGGCAGCCAATACCTCAGAAGGCCTAATGAACAAGATTTGGCAAGAATACTTCATGCGGGGGAGCAACGTGGATTCCCAGGAATGATGGGAAGTATTGACTGCATGCATTGGGGTTGGAAAAATTGTCCTACAGCATGGGCTGGGCAATATGCCGGAAGAAGTGGAAAACCAACAATTATTTTGGAAGCTGTTGCATCATATGACTTATGGATATGGCATGCATTTTTTGGAACACCAGGTTCGTGCAACGATATCAATGTACTTCACCAATCTCCTGTATTTGATGATATTTTGGAAGGTCGTGCACCAGAAATTAGCTACGTTGTGAATGGTCAACAAAGAAATATGGGATATTACCTCACTGATGGTATATATCCTTCATGGGCTACATTTGTTAAATCAATTACTTCCCCCCAACTTCGAAAGCACAAATTGTTTGCTCAGCACCAAGAGGCGGCTAGAAAAGATGTTGAGCGCGCATTTGGTGTTCTACAAGCTCGTTTTGCATTTATCAAACGACCATGTCTAGTATGGGATCGTTTTTTTATGGGAAGAATTATGATGGCTTGTATCATCATGCACAATATGATAGTAGAAGATGAACGGGATGCCTACTTGAATTATTATGATCCTACAGAATTTATGAACGAGAGGCCTACAAACGGACGGAGGCAACAAAGAAGGAACAGAAGAAATGACGTAGAAGAAGAGGAAGATGATATGCCTTTTCAATACTCGACTGAAAGAATCACAAACCTATCTACGTATATGACCAATAGGTCACAACTCCGTAATAGAGAAGCTCACGTGACTTTGAAAAATGACTTGATTGAGCACATATGGGAAAAATTTGGCAATGGTAGTTGATGTGTAATTTCATTTGAAATGTTTGTAACTTGTTTAGTTTATTTCGTACCGAATTATGTAATTTCAATTTTTAATTATGTTTGTAATATTTTTTTTAGTTGTATTTTAAAATATTAATTTTTTGAAATCAATATTTTTAATTAAAATTTTTTTCATTAATTTATCACAACTAAAAAAATAACAAAAAATCTATTGTAGATAATATTTAATAAATTAAAATAAAATAAATAGTATGTTGGGTTGGATTGGGTTGGGTTAGGGATAAAGATATGTAGGTTGTTAAAAGTTGGGTTATGTAAGTAGAGGAGAGAGAAATAATTTTTTATTATTGGGTTATGTAGGTTGTTTTTTCCCATTCACATTAACTCACTCAGACATTCAATCTTTTATGAATATAATAATAGTAATAATAGTACATACATGTTGGCAAGTGGCAACCCTCCATTTCCAATCTATCCACCTTCTCAGAAACCACCACACCAAAATTGAAAGTCTGCCTTTTTTGTAGTGCTTGCATTTCTTCATAAATTTCACACACCAACATAACATAACAGAGGTCAAATTTAGAGATGGCAGCTTATGCAGCTCTCCTTTCTCTGACTCACACCATAGACCAGATCCAAAATCATCCTCGCCCTCCAATTTCTCTCCACACAAAACACATTCAATCTCTTACACAAAATCTCACATTCTTGCAGGACTTCCTCGAGAAATATTCCATCAAAGATTTCGAGCGCTTGGAGAGTCGTACAGCGGAGACATCCTACGAAGCAGAGGACGTAATCGAATCCCATGTGGTCGATCAGATTCAAGCTGCAAATGCCAAAAGTGAAAACAAATCCAATTTCTTCAAATTCTTTCGAGGTTTATGGAAACCCACGATCCACCAAGATCTGGAGAAAGTGATGCAGGACTTGGATTTGATCAAGAAAGACGCGGAGGAGATCATGAAGCAGATAGGATGCCAGCTAGAGAGAAATTATTCGATGCCAGCTGGCGGGCCGAGACCCCATTCCGGGCCCCATGGCTTGATGGTGGGCCTCGATGATGTCTTGCTTGAAGCCATGGATAAGCTGATGGGACAACACTCGGCTCGCCAGATCCTTCCCATTGTTGGCATGGGTGGCATTGGTAAGACCATTCTCGCTAGAAATTTGTATTCAAATCCAACTGTCGTGGAACATTTTTATCTTCGCGGTTGGGCTACGATTTCCCAACAATACGATTCGAAAGAAATTCTCCTACAAGTCCTTGTTTGTCTTAAAGTCATAGAAAGTATGGAAATGTTGAGCAAAAAGAAGGAATATGAAATAGGAGAAATATTATACAAAACATTATGCGGTCAAAAGTATTTGATCGTGATGGACGACGTGTGGAGCGTCCGTGCATGGGACAAGGTCAAGTTTTTCTTTCCCGATAACAATAACGGGAGTAGGATAGTTATAACTACTCGGCTGTCCGACTTGGCTTTCGAGCTGAGCGGCTCTCGTGGCCTCGAGATGGGATTTCTAAATGAGGATAACAGCTGGAACTTGTTCTGGAAAAGTGTCTTTGGAGAAAAAGACTGCCCTCCGGAATTGGAAGAAATAGGAAAGAAGATTTCGAAAAATTGCAAAGGCCTTCCTCTGTCGATCGTGGTGACCGGAGGACTACTCGCAATGTCCGTCCAAACGCTCACACACTGGCAATACATTGCGGAGAATCTAAATTCGGTAGTGAATTTAAACGACAACGAGCGTTGCTTGAGAATACTAAGTTTGAGCTATAACCACTTGCCGGTCCATCTAAAGCCGTGTTTTATTTACATGGGAATATTCCCCGAGGACCAACTGGTGAAGGCCTCCACGCTCGTCAATCTATGGATAGCCGAAGGGTTTTTGAAACCGATCGGAGATAAAACCCTAGAGGCCGCCGCCGAGGAGTACTTAAAAGATCTCGTCCAGCGAAATCTTATCTTAGTTCAAGAGCTTGGGCACCATGGAGACATAAAGCGTTTCGGAATCCACGATCTCTTGAGAGACCTATGCATGAAAGAAGCCGAAAAGGATAGATTCTTTTGTGTAGCAGCAACAGATAGACCCAACACCGAGTAAATCTGGCACACCCAACGGCGCATAGGAATTCAGAGACAAGAGGGGAGTAGCAAACACGTTCCCCGGGCAGTTGGTAACGCCATTCGATCCGCAACGCTTGCTCGTTCGTTGATTTGCAGTGCCGACAAATTTGCACCGGCACGACGTCGTCCTTGGCGATTGTTGAAGGTGTTCCACCGCATCGAAGTTGTCATTCCAGAATACATGTATTCCCTAAAAGACGTCTTCCGGCCGGTCAACTCGCGGCACATTGTGGCCGCGGCTCAGATATCGAGGCCCGACCGGTTCCCTTCTTCGTTCTACCATCTCTTCGTAACATCGGATCACAAAAATGTCTTAAAAGAATCACCTCTGTGTCGTGGAATATCAATTCCCAGAAAACGATATTTTCATCTCGAGAGCAGTCCTTTCGTAACATCGCATCACACGGACTTTGATACTCCATTCTATCTTTTATACCTCAGTGTGTATGCAATTATTTGAATAAGATGTGAAAGAGATGTGAATGTGATGATACATAAATGAATAATCGATCAATTGTGTATTTATAAACTACAACATATATATCTTACTAAATAAAAAATTGCTGGCGAGCAAGGTAACTATTCAAGCCGCTAACAATGTAACTTCCAAACGCGTGTATTTCAATGTAACTTCCAAACGTGTGTATTTTAACTTCCATATGACTTTAGCTTTCAAACTGACTTTCACGGTTTTACGTGTGTATTTTTAACTTCCATGTATTAGACGTGTTACTGCGTTGGGTTAATATTTTTTTTAAAAAAAAAAGAAAAAATCTTATGATTATATTTTATTTTAGACATTGTTTAGTGTTGTTTAATATGTTTGATTGATTTACGTATTAAAAAAAAATATTTTATGAACATACATAAATTTATAAGTCTAAAATAATTAAATATTTACCATTTAACACTTAAATCATAATTTTATATTATCGCGATATTACTAATAAATACAAAAGTATTTACAAAATAATCTTTATATTATGTATTATGTTTTATATACCTCAGTGTGTAAGCAATTGTTTGGGTAAGATGTGGAAGAGATGTGAGTGTGATGGTACATAAATGAATAATCAACTTCGTATTTATTAAGTACAACATCTATATATCTTACTTAAATAAAAAATACTGCCGCGCAAGGTAACTATTCAAGCCACTAACCATGTAAATTTCAAACGTGTTTATTTTTAACTTCGACATGACTTTAACTTTCAAACTGACTTTCATGGTTTTACGTGTGTATTTTTAACTTCCATATATTAGATTAATATTTTTTTTAAAATAAAAATTTTATGATCTTATTTTGTTTTGGACTTTGTTTAGTGTTAAGTATGTTTGACTGATTTACGTATTAAAAAACAAAATATTTTATGAACATACATAAAGTTATAAGTCTAAAATAATTAAATACCTACCCTTAACACTTAAATCATAATTTTATGTTATCGCAATATTACTAATTAATACAAAAGGTATTTACGAAATACCCTTTATATTATGTAATCTAATATTTATTACATATATTGCATATATATGTAATACTATGTGTTTAGTACATTAATTTAATCATGATCATATGTTTTGGAATTTTCAACTTGTTGTGGAAAATGAATCAAAAAATATTCTACAAACATGATTTATTTATTTATTTATTTATTATGACGTTGAGTGTTATTCGTTGTGCATGTTTTTAATATATTTATATCTAATTTAACTACTGTTAGATTTTATTTTTATGTACAAAATTTAAGATAAAATTGTTTTATAAAATTCAGGCAAGAAGCATACGAACACTTATAATTATTTTAATTTGTAAAGTATAAATTATGAAAATTAGATAAATAATTTAAACTAAAATATTTAATAAAAAATAAAATAAAATTTTATTAAATATCTGTAAAGTACAAACATCCCGTACTTTTAATTGTTTGAATTAAAAAAATGAGTCACAACGGATAAAATTATTAAGTAATGGATCTTTGGTAGTTATTGTAAACTAAATAAATATTAGTTGAGGTAGTTAATATTAACATAAATATGAACATGTGTCAAACAATGTGAGGACTTTCTAAAAATAGTAAGAGTGTTGTAGAACCCACTTAAAACTTTTTAAAAATGGCAAGTGTGTTGCCTAATTATATAGTAGATAGATAATTTTAATCCATAATGAACAAAACGTGCCATTCTTAATAAACCTCTATATTTGAACTACTCTCCAATTGCTACCCAAACAACGATGCAAATTAGTATAACCACTCCACTCAGGTCGCACTCGACTTGTCTATACTAGTACGGTGTCCCGTATCAGATTGAGTTGGAAAAAAAAAAACACATTTATTTTAACAAGTCCAATTCATATAACTAAAATTGAACAATGATTTTTATTTATAAATTAAATCTATTTAGCCTATGCCAGTTCTGCTATGGAGCCATCCGGAGCCATCCTGATTGAAAAACGGATTCTCATAGTCCGTTTTTCAAATAATTTATTTGAAAAACGAGAATTATTTGAAGGCTTAATTGCAAAATAACACTATGACATTTTCGAAATTTGTAATTTTATGCACGACTTTTAACCACTTTCACTTTTTTTTGCAATTCTATGCAGATGGCCCAATTTCGGGCTTTCCTTGGTGACGTGGACGTTTTTTGTAATATATTTTAACTAATATATTTTTTTATGTAATGCTAAATATTTAATGTATGTTAATAATTTTTATTAATGTAGCTAATTTAAAAATAAATAAATACACTTAAAATAAAATGTATAAAACTATTTTATCATATATGCACACGTGTGAGTCTATTCAATTTTCGAAATTCACAGTATCTTATAATAATTAAAAAAATAAAAATAATTTCATCTATATGTGTAGATATAAATGGAAATGGGAGCTTCCAATAATTAAAAAAATAAAAATAATTTCATTATATTAATAAGATATAAAATTATAATAATTAAAATATAATAAAATAAATTATATATATTAGTTAAAAAAATAAATTAAAATAAAGTAAGATAAAATTTATTATAGTAGAGTACATTAAAATTAAATTAAATTTAAATATATTATATATTTATCCTACAAAATTTATTATAGTAGAGTACATTAAATTTGTTTTCAAATTTATATAACTAATTTTATTTTAATAAAATATTAAATATATAAATATATTTAAATGTAATTTAATTTTAATGCACTCTACTATAATAAATTTTATCTTACTTTATTTTAATTTATTTTTTTGCATTTAATATATACAATTTATTTTATTATATTTTAATTATTATAAGTTTATATGTTATTAATATTATTAAATATAATTTACATTATCTTTTATATTTAATTTGATTATTCGTACGTTGTATCTATATATTAAACGCTATTAAGTTAGACATATAACTTATATTGGTGTAATGGTTACAATGTCAATATACTACCTTTAGGTCGTGAGTTCAAACCCCAGTAGCGTTTAATTTTTATCCCCAACTTGCCATAAATTCGCCACATCAGCAATAAAAGTCGGAAATTAGGCCCTCTTCATAGAATTGCCAAGAAAAGTGAAAGTGGTGCATATATTTGCCAACTTTAAAAGTCGTACATAAAATTATAAATTTTAAAAAGGTCATGGTTTTATTTATCCCCAACTTGCCATAAATTCGCCACATCAGCAATAAAAGTCGGAAATTAGGCCCTCTTCATAGAATTGCCAAGAAAAGTGAAAGTGGTGCATATATTTGCCAACTTTAAAAGTCGTACATAAAATTATAAATTTTAAAAAGGTCATGGTTTTATTTGCAATTAAGTCTTATTTAAAAAACGGATTATGAGAATCCGTTTCAATTATGATGTGCATGCACATGAATGTGCACTATGCAAGTTAGTACTTTAGATTACGTGTGTTATTTTAATTCCCATTTAAGTTAGAAAAGAAATTTGGACCACTTTTGAATGCCAATTGGATCTTTTGCTCAAACAAATGAATCAGTGGTCAAATAAAGAAAGCCGTCGGCCAGAGGCTGCTGCCTGTAATATCAACACGTGTGGGCCAATGTCTTTTCACATACACATAAACTCACTCAGAAATAGCCATGTTCTTCCTTCGGCCCCTCACAGAAATAGCAAAAAACCAGAATAAAAAAAAGACATTCAATCTTTTATAAGTATAATAATAGTAATAATAGTACATACATGTTGGCAAGTAGCAGCCCTCCATATATTTCCAATCTATCCACCTTCTGAGAAACCACCCCACCAAATTAAAGCTGGCCTTTTTATAGTGCTTGCATTTCTGCATAAACTTCACACACAAACATAACATAACAGAGGTCAAATTTAGAGATGGCAGCTTATGCAGCTCTCCTTTCTCTGACCCACACCATAAACCAGATCCAAAATCATCCTCGCCCTCCAATTTCTCTCCACACAAGACACGTTCAATCTCTTACACAAAATCTCACATTCTTGCAGGACTTCCTCGAGAATTATTCCACTAACGGCGGTGCCATCAAAGATTTCGAGTGCTTGGAGGGTCGTATAGCAGAGGCATCCTACGAAGCAGAGGACGTAATTGAATCCCATGTGGTCGATCAGATTCAAGCTGCAAATGCCAAAAGTGAAAACAAATCCAATTTCTTCAAATTCTTTGGAGGTTTATGCAAACCCACGATCTGTGAGGAAAATATCCGTCCGGTCGACATTTATCATCATGGTCTGGAGAAAGTGATGCAGGACTTGGATTTGATCAAGAAAGACGCGGAGGAGATCGTGAAGCAGTTAGGATGCCAGCTGGAGAGAAATTATTCAATGCCAGCTGGCGGGCCGAGACCCCACCCTTCAGGGCTCAACGGCTCCATGGTGGGCCTCGATGATGTCTTGCTTGAAGCCATGGATAAGCTGATGGGACAGCACTCGGCTCGCCAGATCCTACCCATTGTCGGCATGGGCGGCATAGGTAAGACCATTCTTGCAAGAAATTTATATTCAAATCCAACTGTCGAGGAATATTTTTACCTTCGCGGTTGGGCTACGGTTTCCCAACAATACGAGTCGAAAGAAATTCTCCTGGAAGTCCTTGTTTGTCTTAAAGTCATAGGGAGTAGGGAAGTGTTGAGCAAAAAGAAGGAATACGAAATAGGAGAAATATTATACAAAACATTATGTGGTCAAAAGTATTTGATCGTGATGGACGACGTGTGGAGCGTCCGTGCGTGGGACAAGGTCAAGTTTTTCTTTCCCGATAACAATAACGGGAGTAGGATAGTTATAACTACTCGGCTGTCTGACTTGGCTTTCGAGCTGAGCGGCTCTCGTGGCCTCGGGATGGGATTTCTAAACGAGGACAATAGTTGGAACTTGTTCCGGAAAAGCGTCTTTGGAGAGAAAGACTGCCCTCCGGAATTGGAAGAAATTGGGAAGAAGATTTCGAAAAACTGCAAAGGTCTTCCTCTGTCGATAGTGGTGACCGGAGGACTACTCGCCATGTCCGTCCAAACGCGCAAACACTGGCAATACATTGCGGAAAATCTAAATTCGGTAGTGAATTTAAACGACAACGAGCGTTGCTTGAGAATACTACGTTTGAGTTACAACCACTTGCCGGTTCATCTAAAGCCGTGTTTTATTTACATGGGAATATTCCCCGAGGACCAACTGGTGAAGGCCTCCACGCTCGTCAATCTATGGGTAGCCGAAGGGTTTTTGAAACCGATCGGAGATAAAACCCTAGAGGCCGCCGCCGAGGAGTACTTAAAAGATCTCGTCCAGCGAAATCTTATCTTAGTTCAAGAGTTTGGGCACCATGGAGACATAAAGCGTTTCGGAATCCACGATCTCTTGAGAGACCTATGCATGAAAGAAGCCGAAAAGGATAGATTCTTTTGTGTAGCAGCAACAGATAGACCCAACACCGAGCAAATCTGGCACACCCAACGGCGCATAGGAATTCAGAGACGAGAAGGGAGCAGCGAACACGTTCCCCGCGCAGTTGGTAACGCCGTTCGATCCGCAATGCTTGCTCGTTCGTTGATTTGCAGTGCGGACAAATTACGGCGGCATCCTTGCCGATTGTTGAAGGTGTTCCACCGCATCGAAGTTTTCATTGCGGAATACGGGTATTCCCTGAAAGACATCTTTCGGCCGGTCAACTCGCGACACATTGTGGCTGCGGCTCGGCTATCGAGACCCGACCGCTTCCCGTCTTCTTTCTACCACCTCTGGAATCTACAGACGTTGATAATCCACCTTGAAGTTGGGAGTGGAAGAGTTGCTTCTGCTCCACCAGTGATCGACATATGGAAGATGCCTAGACTGAGGCACGTGAAACTTTTCACGTTCCATCTTCCGGAACCCCCACCAACTGGTCGTGACAATGATTCGACTGTTCTGTGGGACCTACAGACGCTCAAGACGGTGTCGACTTGCGAGTGGGGTGAGGAGGCAGTCAGGAGAATCCCCAACGTGAAGAAGCTGGATCTGATGCTGCCGTACACGAAAACCTCGTCGCGTGATGATTACCATCTCGACAGTCTCTACCGGCTGCGTTTATTGGAATCACTTGTTTGCAACTTTGTATGCACGGAAGAGCCGTTCATAAGACGAGAACACGACTTGGCTTTGAGCCTCGTGTTCCCACATTCGCTCAGGAAGTTGACGTTAGCACGCGCCAGCTTCCTTTGGGATGATTTGGCGGCTAAGGTTGGCTATCTTCCACATCTTGAGGTGCTCAAGCTGAAATTTCGGTCCTGCAAAGGGCTCAAGTGGGAAACGGCCGGAGGCCAGTTTTGTAGGCTCAAGGTTTTGGAGATCCATATGTGGCCTGAATTGGAACAGTGGACGATGGAAGATTGGGACCACTTTCCTTGCCTTGAGCGCCTTGATCTTGAAGATTTTCGAAACCTGAAGGCGATTCCTTTGGAAATTGGAGAGATACCGACGCTGAAATGGATACGGTTGGCCGACTGCAATGAGTCCCTTGTTGTTTCGGTTAAGGAAATGGTAAAGGTGCAAGAGGAAATGGGGAATGAGGAGCTTACTGTGAATGTTACGCTGTATGAGAAGAACCAATTGGTGGAGAGATTGGCTGGTCCGAAATTTCAAGTTGAAGTGGTGATATAGTTGTTTAAC
>BKCP01006515.1:617484-639251 GCA_008636005.1 Striga asiatica
AAAGAAGTAATAAGCAAGTATTTTGAATAAAGAAAGAGTACAACCTCACTGCATGCATGGTGAGCACAGTCAGACCAGTCCAAATTTGCAGAACGACATTCATCATATGCATGAATGAGCTCATGAATCACCACTTGTGTTACCTCATCTTGGATTTGCAGGTGATTACTACATACCACTATCTATGATCAGAAACAATATATAAGGTGAGGAATCACAGATTTCCGATTTACACAAAAAATGAACAAAAAAAAAAATGTAAAATGCTGCCAATATTGTGACTCCTAGCTTCTACTTCAGAACACAGAAATTACTTTGGGAATCAACACACCCTATTATTTTTTATAATTTTCCCCTATTTCCGATTGGCGATTTAGGATATCAAGATTTGAACTTGCAAACTAAATAGGTAGTGTGTTGTAACTCAACTTACCCCTTCACCCTTAACATAACCACCAGCAGTAGCTCCTTTACAATTGACAGCCTTTATGAAATTGCTGCCAATACCACATCCCGATTTCTCCAGGTGCTCCTTCAGAAATTTCACCATGGGAGCTGCATAATAATACATCTAGATGAAGGAACATATTGAATCCTAGAGTCAATAAATAGCCGTAACAATAACTAAATAGTACTTCGGAGACTTCTCTGGATCATATTCTGGCATTCATCGACCGTCATGCCAGGGCTTGACTTCAAATCAGGCTCATCCGCCATGAGTGACTGGTATTAATCTGCTCATTATTAGTGAAGTTGAGATTTTATGTCAACTAATTTAGAATTTTGCTTTTCTTAATGCAAGTTGAACGACGGTTTTGGCTCCATTCTGCTATTATATTTTGATATTAATTAAGTGAAAAAATATCATGGTGAAAGTCTTAAAATGTGTTCTTCTTATAATCTAATACTAACTTTTTAAGCGACAAAGGAGAAGGTGTAGAGTACTCCAAGTACAGAAACAGAAGAAGATTCTAGGATACGGACTTTATATGTAACAACAAATTGTTGACAAAAATAATAAATGTATGCTGATAATTGAGAGCCTCGTACAATTTGCTAGTCGATAAAAATGTCTAAATGTTAAACCAGAACAGGAAACACACGTACACACAGAATAACAATGAGATATAAGTCAGGTTAGGTGCAAACTGGAAAGACAGCAACCACGAATCATAATCATATAGCATTAAAAGCTAAGAAGAGGGTGAAATAACTCTCATGTAACTAACCCCTTAAACCAGATTTTATGAGACATTGCAGACTTAATGGCTCAATAAACATGTCCAAATAAATATTGAGTACTACAACAACCTATCCACGAAAATTTTTCGCTAGAAAAATCTTCCCTTTTCTTTGCAGACATATTATGCATCGCACGCGAAATAAATACAAACAGGAAACGAATAAACAAGAAGGAATGATCTTAATATTGCATTTTCTTTAATCTTGATGACAGAGAACATAACTTGCTTCTTGTGTAGACTAACTCTCAAGGTGGTATAGTTTAATCTGGATGTCATTGCTGATAAGGAAGTAACCAATATTAACTAAGGAACCAACACTTGAAGCAAATGCGAAAATCCCTTGAACTAATCTGGACGTGATACAAGACATGCTTAGAATGGAAGAATTTAAAGGAAAAAAAAAAAAAATCAGACAAGATATGCATCAAGAGCATGTCCTTTGAACTACGGAACCAACACTTGAAGCAAATGGGAAAAATCCTTAAAATTGTTGATTAAACCCTTAAACTGACAGTCTATGCCAACAGATAGCTTACACTACACATGAAGAGGATACATGAAAATATATGTTTGCCATCACATTGGTCTCACTCAGTTAGAAGTAACTTTCCCGAAGTTGGAGATAATCTTTTCCCAAAAATGCAGAAATGAAAAAAAAAATACATAAAAAAAAAAATATCAGCTTGTTTTAGAAAGGAAAAAACAAAACTGCAATGTGATATTAGACAGATACAAAACATAATAATTTAGTGGAAACAGAAATGCAGACACCACATGCAACAAAAGCGTGTCCTCTAACAAGTAAACCAACACACTTGAAGAAAATGGTGAAAAAAAGATCCAATTTATTAATTAAATCCTTAAACTAAATCCTGACAGTCTATGCCAATTAATGGCTTATTCAATGAGATGCTCCCACAACACAACCTAGAAATGGATATTTTAACTCAATCTTTGTAAGAGTAAGAACTAACGTACCAGGAATCGGAGTTATTATTTCCAAAAAAATTCAGAAACAAAATCGGAACGGATATTATACAAATATAAAATAGTGTTAGCAGTTAATGACTCCGACAGAAACCAATTCTCCCCTACCGCTACGCATGGCCCTTTGCGAAAATTTTTGACAATCGTACATCTAATCGATTTAAAAAGAAAAGCAGAAGTAGCTGGCCTGAAGTATTAAGTAGGTAAAAAAAATTGGAGAAGGTTACCTGAATCGAAGTAGTGTTCTTGTAACGAAAAGAAAAAATGAAATGTTCTTCACAGGTCACCTCAATCGAAGTAGTATTCTTGTAACCGAAAGAAAAAATGAAAGTGCTCCACGGGTCACCGCCTGGCGCACACTGTGTATTATATAAAGGAATTTACTTAGGTCACGTTTTTTTATCCTGTCTTTACTAGCAGTGATACGTAGAGCTGTCAAAACGGGCCGGCGGTCCGGTCCGGGCCGGCCCGTAACCCGCCAAAGCCCGCTAATTGGCGGGGCGGGGCGGGGCAGGCGCGAGTTTGGCGGTTTTTTTATTTAATTAAGAAAAGCTGATTATTTTCAACAAAATTGGTGAGAACAAAAGTTGCCCCAAATTTATAATCGAGTCACACAACATCACCATTCACCAAACAAGAAAAAAAAAATGTGACGAAAGGTACAAATTAAATAAACCCAAGGCAACCCAAGGGCGGCGAGAGCGAAGTGGAGGGCGGATGGCGAGGACCTCCGACGAGGACTGAGGTCTCACGGCAAGCTCGCGGCTGAGGTTCTGACGGTGACGCACGGCGGCCGACGCGCGAGCAGAAGTGATCTATGATAAATTGGAGTTTGGGCAATTAAGATTTGTGTTGAAGTGGAGGATGAGGAGATGATAATTGAAAATCTATGAGAATGAGGAATTTGGAAACTGATAAGGAGATGAAAATTGGAGACATAGGAGAATGATTGAGATGGGCCAGCTCGTGGAATAGCCCGGCCCGCCTTGGCCCGTTGCCCACACGGGCTGGCCCATTTAGGCCCGCTGGAGCCTAGAAAATCTTGGCCCAACCCACCCATTTGGCGGTGCGGGGTGGGCCAGCCTGCGGGCTTTAGCCCGTTTTTACAGCTTTATTTGTAAGTCTATATTTTAATTTCTATAGATTCGAAATAGTTTATATAAATATGAATCTTTATTCAGAACTTTCAAATTTAAACACTTAACTAACTTAAATTGTAAATATATTTTAAAAAATAATAACATTCATATATAATAAATTAACTTAGACATATTTTGACGTCTATAATTTGACATTCATATTGAATACATAAATTAAAATAATTATATCTAATCTCTATCAATAAAAAATTAAATATATATCAATTATAATTGAAAAACAATAAATTTATCTATCAAGCCTAGTATACAGTATAAGTACAAAATTTTGTAATATAATACTGTCGAATTTGACAATTGAGTTGTACCATTATAAATAAAAATAATACTGTTATTTTTTAAGAATATTAAAAATTCTAAAATAAAAACTTGTATTTATATTTTTACAAATATTAAATATAAAATTAATTAACACATCTATACTTATATAAAAAGACATTCTATTTACTAGAAATAGTAAGTAAAAAAGTCAAAAGTAATTAATGCTTGCTGGAAATAGAATGATATTAATTATAGATTTGTTTTGTTATTTATAGGTTTGACATTAAAGATTTGTTATGGGATAAAAATCAGAACCAATTTTTTTACCTTTGTTGGAAAAGTCAAAGGTAAATATAAATTTGTTTATATTATCAAATCATAAAAAGATATTAAATCCATATTTTAAAGAATAATATTTCATAAGATTTTATAACAATTCTACTACACTATTTAACAGTATTCCTTTTTATTATATAATAAAATAATACTCCCTCCATTTTGAAATATAAGGCATTTAAGGTTATTGCACAAATATTAAGGAGACATTAATTAATGAATAAATTGACTAAATTAACCTTATTTACTCTAATCACAACCACTCCACACTTCTTTAATTTCAACACAATGAGGGTATATTTGGAAAAAAATGCAAAAATTTGTCTTGATATTTGAGCGCGCCTTATATTTCAAAAAAAATGAGAAATCTTTATACGCCTTATATTTCAAAATGGAGGGAGTAATTAAATATTATATGGTGAACAACAATAAGTAAAATTGTTACTTTATCAGTATAAATATTTTAGTGAGATAATACATTAATTATTTTACAAGCTAGCCATAGCATGCTCATATTTAATATTCTGGCAAAAATAACAACGCTGGTTAAAAGATGTGGAAAAAAAAACTTATAATAGCCCTATTGTTTTTTAGACTTAACGTTGATTAAAATAGGTAGATAATAGCTAATAACTCTATTATCTTTTAAACTTAAACAGATGAAAATAACTCATTTAATATATATGTCCCGTGCATCGCACGGGGTATGTATTAGTGTTAACTATATGAATTGTGTAGTTAGCACAAAAATTCAACCCAGGCAATTAGCCTAGGCTGGACCATATGCACATTCCACAGTAAAACTAGATCGAACATAGACATACTGAATAATTACTCAACATGCTTGTAAAAATTGCACATGTCAAGTACGTATACTTATTACTAGTGCCACAATTGAATTGAGCGAGACAACCTAGAGCATTCCGAGCTCGTGTTTTGTTATATTCAAACAATTTTCCGAGTTTGTTATTTATTATTAAAAAAAAATCATGTTCGACAAAAAATATTGATATTAGAGCTTGTTTGTTTATTTGTTGATCAAAATTTGGGTTTGTTTGTGTTGTATCAATTTAATAAACAAACTTACTATTTTTTTATTATCTTATATTAGTGTATTTGGAATTGTTCGAGCTCGAAAATAAACATATTAAAAATAAAGATATATATATATATATATAAATATATTGATACTTTATTTATAATTTCTATTAAAAATATATTACGTAAAAACAATAAATTATATATTAAATTAATATTTGAGGATATTATCGAATGCTCGCGAACATGTTCATGTATTTTTTTATTAACAAACAAGCCTAATTTTCTACTCAAGCTCAACTGGATGACTAATTGAACAAGCTTTAGTTGAGATCAAATGAATTTTTTGTTTGGAACGTTCAACTCGTTTACAATGGTACTTTTAAACATCCAAGGAAAAAGATGTGGAAAAAGAACTAAAAGAGATGGATAAGAGAAAAAGGGGAGAAACATAGTGAGAAAAAAATGAACAACAAAAAGGGAAGAGGAAACAATTACCATTTCAGTTTTATGGATGTTACAAATAAAAACCTCCATAATTGATAGTTTAACTTTTATGGAACCTTAAATTGATAGATTTTTTTTTAGCTTTATATTGATATAGTTAACATATGTTCCAAGTATATAAAAAATGAAACGGCCGATTGATTAAATTTTATCCTATTTTGGACAAAAAATGTTTATTCAGTAATATATAAAACAATGTTATTGTTCTTGCATTTAGACAAATTCTTCGTACTCTTATATGTCAATTTTTTGTAGTTCTAAATTTTATGTATAATTTATGGCGATTCCGAATAATCCACATAGATCTTTTATTATGTATATTAGACCTTAAAAATTATAGAAAAACTTGTTCATCCTGATTCTTGAATTATAAGTATATTTTACAACTTAATAACATTCTTTTTTATTTGCTATCAAATTTTCAATTATGATATTTCATTTAATCATCTATCTTCAATTTGACATTTATATATCTAAATTTATAACGAAAAGTCAAATCATAAATTACAAAAAATTAATTAAATTAATCTATCTATATTATAGAATAACTAATATTAATATACGATTATATTATAGAATAAGGATCTTAAGAAATGATGAATGTATCTTAAAAAACTAATAATATAAATTCTTTTAAAAAAAGTCTTAACTTGTTTATTCCATTATTATTATTATTATATTAATAATAATAATAATAATAATAATAATAATGATAATAATTTACACATTTACAACTACTGGTTTTATATTGAATTATTGACGGAGAAACTATATTGGTAGTTTTGCTGCTAAACCAGAGAGCCCACTTCGTTAACCATCCTCTCATCTCAATAGCCAATCGGCTAAAAGAAATATAATCCAGCCTGTCGTTTCTTTGATTTGTAGCTAGTCGGCACAACAAAATTATCAATTTGTTTTTCCTCTGCGTCGACGGAATTTTTACCGGAAATCCGCTGTCGTATTCCCAGATTGATTCGAACGGTAATACCATCTACATGGCCGCTGCTTATGCGGCGAGTTGCCGACGGAATTTGCTATCTGGAGCCCGTTTTCTCGCTCCGTGCCGGGTCGGGTCCAGACCGTACTCCGATCTCGTGAAATCCAACGGCAAACGCCTCTTCCTAGTCGATACCCTGGCCCTCGTAAGGGTTTTGCTATTTGATTTCATCTCATTTCGTGTTCATTCATTTCTAGGTGGCTCAATTTGGGGCATTCGTTTCTGTTTACCATTTACAGGTGAGGAGATTGGAGGCGCAGGGTGTGCCGTCGAAGCAGGCGGAGGGGATAACCGGGGCTTTGATTGAAGTTCTCAACGACAGCTTAGAAAATGTTTCGCATTCATTTGTATCCAAAACTGAAATGCAGAAAGTAAAGTTTTGATTATTTTATCATGTGTGGACATTATTACATTAGCTAGTTGGATACTTTGAATGAGATGACGCAGGAATCCAATTTGTCCAAATTCAAGACGGAAGTTAAGAGTTCTCAGGTAGGCAATGACTCGATGTTCTTAATTCATGAAATTCCTCTTCTATCTGTTTTTTAATCCTGTCATATTCCTGTAGTTCTAGGTTATACTCGGGCATCTGCCATTTGATGGTTAGATTACTTTGTAATGGGAGCTGGAATTTGTTGCCGTGAAAATTCTTAATATAGCTATTTGTCTTAAATAGGGCTGTGCATTAAGGTTTGATAATAATGAAGAAAATACCATTGATCTCTTATGATTCTTGAGGTCACATTGTTGATTGAGTCATTGAAGGAGAGATGTAGTTTTCGGATTTATTTTTGGGCCTAGACACTAAAAGAGATATCAGTTTAGGTGTGCTGAGTGTATATCAATGGTGTTGCGCATTTTGTGAGGCCATTATGTTCAGGTGCAGCCACAATGATTCAAATGAAATTTATTACAACATCAACATGCATTTTCATATCGTTGCAGGAAACTATTTAAGGAGTAGAGTATCTCGGAGAATATATAGCAAGGATTGTGCTTGTATGAGTATGGTTGCGTAGTCTGAATGGTTGAGTTAATAGATTGATTTACGAAATGATACCTCAATTAGGGTTTGGTCTTACATGACATGGGGTTTAGAGAAAATCAGGGTTGCTTTATAATATCTTCCGGGAGCACATCTTGAAATACCCAACCTCGAGTGATTTTCAATTTGAGGAAACTGATATATGTTGAGTTACGTAATTATGCATATTTTTTTTATTCTCCATGTTTTGTCATCTCAATTTCACTCAGCGCATCTGTTGTTTATGTTCATTTCACTCACCAAGTCTGTTTGTGTGATTTTTTAACCATGCAAATATCTGAGTTTTCCAGATACATAGTGTGTTAAGTCGAGTCTAATAGATTATTAACCTTTAAAACTTAAGTTGAGTGATTAAGATCAAGAATAAAAAATTTAGACCACACAGCATTTGAAATACACAAACTATTACTTCACTCTCTCTGGGATGGTGTAAAAAAATTCCTGCATTTTTAGAACTATCCAATCTTACAAGGCAATTGAACCACTTGATTAAAGACTACTGCTTCGAAAAGGATTTCTTTAGAAAATACCTTGAATTCTGGATTGAGGTAAAGTTAGGATGCTGGTTTTTGCACTCTAATTGTTTCATTATTCTCAACAAATGTGAGATCTGGAGTTGCATATCTTAGTCGAGAAAAGAGTTTAAGGGAAATGATAAAAGGTACCATTATGATCAAGTATAACTTTTTGATTTATGATCTCTGTGTTCAAAAACATGACTGTAGGTATCGTGTGTGTTTGCATCATTTAAGGTTTGTTCTGGTATCTGTCTGCATTGCTATCTATCTGGCTCATTTTTGGATCCTGTCTGCGTCTTCTACATGTTGTAAGATTACTGAGTAAACAGAGAGCAAGCATCCAGATGTTCTGAATCCCTCTAGTTTAAATTGCCTGGACATTTATATTATATTTTCCTTTTCTGCCTTTTTCTGTATGTATGGATATATCTTTAATACCAGATTCCTTCCTTTCTTGTCACTTGCAACCATGACCGTTTTAACAGTATCGTGAGGCTTCTTTTGGAAACATCCACTAATTTGGAAATGAACTGGCAAGCAAATTGCTTATGCTTGCATGGACATATACAAATGTGTATTATTTTATTATTCATTATTTAAGATAGTGCAAAATTATTAAATTTTACCTTCCGAATATACTATCACTACCTCAGTGTAGATTCCTTTTATCTGGTTTATAGTTTTTGCTCACAATTAATGATTATAACTTATTGGTGTACTTGTTCAAGCAAAAGGATTGGTTTATCTTCTTGTTGGATTATGGTAATTTGACTATAAATTGGTGATTATAACTACAAGATCAAGAGAACAGGGATTTTTTTTTAAAAAAAAATGAAGTAATTAGCGCCCTTTAGTTTTCTAATAGTGAGTAGAATTAAACAAATTTTGTTCTGCAAAGTACTGTATGGTGGTATTTACTGTATTTGCGACATAACGAGTTACATCATGTATATGAGATTCAAATTCTGGAGAAACTTGTGCTCTGCAAAAGTCATGCGTATCTCATGTGATCTCAAATGCAGGACCACCATTTTTCTCTGCTGCAACACGAGATGGAAAAACTCAAAAACGATTTAGAGAAGACGCGCAGTGAGTTAAGGTTTGTAATTACGTAAACTGCGTGGCTTGGTACCATTTTATTGGAATTCTTATTAATGGGTACACGATTTTGGTTCAGGTATGAAATTGATCGTGCCACGGCTGGGCAGCGTTTGGATCTTAATCTTGAAAAGGGGTCAGTTGCTTTTCTACTATCAAGAATTTTTATGCAAAACCAGTGCTTTTTACCGAATCATTACATTCATTGGTTTTATTCTTAACTTATTAGTCAAAATTATTCAGGAGAATTCGGGATGAACTGAACGAACAAAATCAGGAGACCACTAACCTCACAAACAAACTTAACCGGGTGAGGTTACATATCTGCTGGGATTTGGTAACCAGTTGAATTTGGTATATTGACTAATGGTGTTTTCCCTTTTGTGATCTCAGGAAATTCATGAGTTGCGGGCACAATTAGAAGCAGCAAAATATGAAGTCATCAAGTATTGCATTGGTACACTTGTCTCCATTTCTGCTGTTAGTCTGGCCGCAATCCGCATTTTTTTGTAAGTTGAAATCAGGTCTTGAACTCGGAAGTTTTGTGTTTAGAATCCCTCACCACTGGAAAAAGGGAAGTTAAGACTAACAGCATCTAACAATATATTCTGGCGTGGCCTTTTGATCAATCCATGTGTTGTAAGAAGATTTTGGTAATTGTTTGATAATCCCAATCAAAATTTGATGTTATGGTACTGAATAGTGTTGGAGTTTGCTGGGTATGCATTACTGTGATGTACATACATTTGATCAGGGTGTGTTTGGTTATAAATTATTTCAATTCACACTCAATATTTGATTCAACTTTAACTCAACTCTACTATCCTCAATATTATAATATCAATCAATCATCCTTATCCATCATATCAACTTTTATTCACTATTAATCCACTCACATCTTTTTAACTACCCATTACTTTACATCATTTCTCTCCTCTTTTTACATCAAATCAATTTTAATTATTGTATTATAAATATTATTTTAATATAAACACAAAATTCCATTAATAATTAATTATACTAACTTTTTTAAACCTAACCATAGTTAAATAAAAAAAAATCATTTTGAGAATATATATTTGTATCCAAGCGCACCCTCATTTTTGGTTTAGGCAGTTTATGATGCAAAAGAAAGTGATCAAATTTCTCATACTTTGGTTTAGTAATAATTAAATTTCTCATACAAACAATGTCTATAAAACGCAACTGTACGGCAAACTTTTATTAGTCAGCATACTTTTATTAGAACAAACAATGTGCTAATAAAGTCTTATAAAAGAAAGCAAGAGAATAGAGATGTATTCTCTTAGTATAATTTTCATGAAGTATCTCTTAAGTGGATAGGAAAAATTCTGATGACACAATCGTGTAAAAATAAACAAGTGGAACTAAGAAATCAAGTCATTTATTGGCCTTATTATTGACTTTGGACAACATCTTCGGATAATACAATGATTACACTTATAAAGGCTAGATCAGCCATTTTGGGTTGAAAGGGCAACTTCCTAAACACAAGTTCATGACCATTCTTCTTTACATTCACTCTGCCACAATCATGAATAATTGGGCAGAAATTGACTGTCAGTCAATCTGCTTAATAATGCTTTGCAATCCAGAAGTGTAGGTAGGATGAATCAGCTTCACTCCCAGTTCCTTTTTCATTCGAGCATTTGAAACTCTCTTTTCACCTCTACCAGATATCTTATCCATAATAAGTGACTTTTCTCTTTCGGAAGATATATGAAGGTTTATGCGACCCGGAAACTTTTCATCAACCAACTTATGCGCAAGCTCAAATACTTCCTCCCGTGGTGCAGGATCATCATCCACAATATTGTATATTTTCCTGAATTGAAGCATGATCAATGAATACACACTTTGATATAATATGCTTAGCCCTCCACATGCATTTGTTGTGTGAATATATTTATGTGACTTTTACACCGGTTGAGGGAGCATAGATAATAAATGTGAAAATATCGGCATTATATTGAGTATGGGATAATTACAGCAGCATTCATTAGATTTTCGCTTATAATGAAAAGTATAATCAATTTGAGTTGTTTTAAATAATAATGTACCACTTCGGTAGGTGAAAATTGAAATTTGTAGGTGAAAATTGAAATTTGTAAAAAAGTGAACATGTTAAGAAGTTCGCAATTTTGAATTTAAAGATAATTAGAAGTTCTTGTAATTATGCAAGACATTGATCATTAATAATAGTGAATGGAATATAATCACATTATCATAAGAGTAAATTTTTTTAATTTTTAAAGATAAACTTACCCAGCAGCAGGCTTCGAAATACTAGCATGAAGTGCTTGGCATATATCAGCGACATGAACACGAGACGTGAAACGTTTTGAATGTCTCATTTTCTGTCCACTTGAGAGTGGCAACTGCTTGAGGATGGTATCCACAGCACTATTAAACACAGATGTTAAAAAACAAGGTAAAAATAAATCCAACACATATAATTACAAATGTAATTGTAAATGTCAAGACAATAGCTAAAAATAATCATACTTAACCTTCTACCGGGGCCATATATACCACCAAGTCGAAATACTTGTGCTGCAATACCAAGATTACGACCCAAACGCAACCATTCTTCCTCAGCAGTTAATCTTGCTCGAGCAAGTTCACTGGCTGGATTCACTTGATAACTGTCATGTAATAATGTTGCATACTTCCTTGATGATTTTAGTCCTTAAAAAATATGATATTTTAAATGTGTGCTTACTCTTCATCCACCCACGCACCACCACAATCGCCATATACACCTAAAGTTTCATATGGAAAAATCACTCAATCACAAAGTACAGTTTTGAATATTTAAGGCAGGAAAACTGTTTAATTCAAGCAAACAAAAGCACAACCAACGTTAAGATTGTGAGTCCCCCCATCTAAAATGTTCTAAGTTTGAACTGCTTTTAACTTTCTGTGAAGAAAAAGATATCTGCTTACAAGACCACTGAGTTCACAAAGTTGATTGAGATTTAAATTTTAAAAGCAAAAAACAAGTGATGCAAACTTAAACATCACAAATAGAGTTTATAATGTTTGCCAATATAGTAACAGGGGTACTTGATTGATTTCAAATAAACAAAAAATTGTTCTTCTTTTAAAATGTATATTGTTGAAGTCAGTACCTGCTTGGTAGCACACTAAAATGTGGAAGTAAAAATTTTCATGGCTTTCACCTCATGTTTCACTTTCATTTCCTTCCATCCTAGACTCAGTAGCACAAAGATCAATGATTTTCCTCCATTCGCAACATATTATGGTCCAAATTACGTATCAAAATTCCGTTTAGCCAAAGAGCAATGAAACATATAGCAGCATACAATCCAGTAACTTCTAAATTTTCCATGCGAATTGCATCTAACATAAATCATCATTTTACCAATAAAATCAAGAATCAAAAACAACAATTGAAATAGCAACCAAAGCATGTCATTGTCATATGCATGCATGTAAGACACATCATCTTGTTGATAACATAAATGAGAACATATAGAAAAAAAAAGTCCATACTAGTTGATGACAAGTAGACTAGCCATCGAAGCCTCCCACTGTTCCATATACTCTCGACTAGATCTTTATGACAAAGCAACTGCAAAATTTAGAAACAATTAACATCCAAGCAAGATGGAGAAAGTGAGGATAAGTCATAACAATCAATTATCCTGTATGGAATCCATGTAAATATTCTAAAAGGACATAATCTAGGAACTTAGTATACCGGATCCCCAAGACCCTTAAGAGGAGGAATGGAGATAACAAGATGGGTGTGATATTTCACTATCTCCAGAATTTCACGCCTGCAAATATACATTGCAATCAACCTCGTGAATCAACTATCTTTCCCAAAATAAAGAATGCAAGTAGAGAATAATCTAAGGTTTCAATACAATTCACAATAAAATGCATATATCAAACAAAATCATCTACTCGGAAAAGCAAGCCCAATTCGTACAGTCTCGCACACTATTCAGTCAGAGATCAAAATCAGTACACTGAACGAACCAAATAAACATTATGAGAACACAACAGATAAATTTAAATGAGTGAAAAAGAGAGAGAGACATACAGTGGGTCATTCGCATCGAAGACAAAAGCTTGATATCCCAGTTCTTCAAGTTCTTTCTTCTTGGCGGAGCTTGTACAGCTCCCACTCACCACCCTTTACCACAAATGCACACCAACGAGTAATAAGAACTAAACAGACACCCAGAAGATCCCCGAAAAATAAGGGTCGATTGAAGGATTAAAGTAAGAGAAATATAAAGAAGGTAGATTTTTTTTTTCTTTTTTCTTTTACCATCCTTTGTTCTTCACATCTGCAGCGAAGAACTGCCCCACGAAACCCATTCCGAGAATGAACATTCGATCATCCATTGAATGATCCCCCAGTTTTTTCGCGTTTGGAGGGAAACAACACGACGTGGCTGCTCGAAACGACGACGTTTGCTCGAACCGGCATTTAATAGGCGGCCAATGACTCGGTACCCGGCAAGTCTCCATGTTAGATGACAATCTGTGAAGTGTTTGGGGATGGTTTGGCAGAGTATCAGAGTGGTCAGATCCAATATTGAGACTATCCTCACTTGGTTAAGACTTAAGAGGGGAACCGGTTGCCATAGCCCGGTCCGGCTGGCTGGTTTTGGGCCTAACTGTGGGTCAAACTCACCCTGGCTCAAATGTTAATAATAGTTCAGTTCACTAAAAAAAAATATTATGGCACTCTCCATTTACAATACAAATTATATTTGAGGCTCCAATAATAATTACTCGATTTACTTTTCGTATTTGATATAATATCCGTCAATTAATTTAATTACTGACAATATAATTAATTGACTTCTTGAATCGAGACTCTCAAAACTTTATTATTATTTCGGAATAAATTCCGCCGGTCGGGTTTAACATAATAATTCTTCTTGAGCTCATCTCAAAGACATCATCAGACTATCGCACACGGTAACTATAAATATTTAGACAACACACCATCACACAAAATTACTACGATACTATCCATAAAATACTATTGACCCAACATAATGGATATCATTTTTTGGTGTATTAAAATAGTAGCTACTGTATGCACGCGTGTATTTATATCATACGTGTTAATAGTAAGCAGTAATTAACTGAGGTCTAGTTTATTTACTCGATCAGTATAAAACAAACCCATCCTTTCTGGGGATCCGTTCAATACACATAGTGTATTGGTGCAACCAATTGTCAAGACAGACTGTATAATTGACACTACAGACGTTCACGATAGGTCGTTCATTTCCATCTAGGTTGTGAACTTGATTATTTATATTTTACAAGTGAAGTGAATAAGATTTCACCCGGGCTCCTTCAACTCGAACGGCCGCCAGACCTGCAAGAACTCAACACCGGGAGGGTCCGGCGACGGGCCTCCGACGCTCAAGTCAGTATCACTCCAAATCCCAAGAGTATAATTATGAATGTAGAGAGAGTGTGAATGGGATAGCTTAGCCCCCTTTTATAGGGGGAGTGTACCTTATGGCCTAAGTTGGGTTTGTCCAATAGCGTCGTGCCACGTGTCCTAGCCATGTGTAGGCATATTCTTCAATATATTCCGCTCTTATCCATTAGGACTGGTCTAGTATATAATATCCTATATCATCTAGTCCCCCCCACTCTGGTCGAGTCTGAATGACTCAATCTAAGAGTGAAATTTCTCTTCGAGCTGTTTCCGTCAACCTGCCACTGAGGTTGTAATTTGAATAAACCGTCGACCACCAAATAGTCACCAAATCTCCAAATGAGCATCGGGACCCCAAATGAATACCGAATGACCACTAAGGTAAAAAACCGAAAGACCCGCCACTGGGGTCGAACACCGAAAGCTGATCGACCACTGAGGTTGAAAATCGAGAGACCCGCCATTGGGGTCGAACACCGAAAGCTGATTGACCACTGAGGTCGAAAATCGAGAGACCCGCCACTCGAGTCGAACACGAAAGTTGAGCGACCACTGAGATAGAAAACCGAAAGACCCGCCACTGGGTTCGAACACCGAAAGTTGATCGACCACTGAGGTCGAAAATCGAGAGACCTGCCACTGGGGTCAAACACCGAAAGCTGATCGACCACTGAGGTCAAAAATCGAGAACCGAAGTCTTGAATTTAAAAATTTGAACTTACGTCTTGTTGTTTTTCGATCACCATGTTAGAGCTCTCTTCATTCAAAGATAAGCCATTCCTACCACCTCCTCCTATCATCGCCCCCTCAGTTCAAAATTTGAAATTCAACCCTGCTGTTTATCCTTTCGAAACCGAATGTCCTGACACCACACTGAAGTCAAAAGCCGAATTTCGACAAAACCAAATAAAGATCATCGACCTACCACCGAGGTCTGCAAGTAAACTCCCTGAGTTGCTCGAAATGAACTTCCTCGACCCGCCACTGAGGTCAAAAAATAAACTCGACATAACCAAAACAAATAAAACCATCGATCTTAATAGTCTGACTCCGTGAACTGCCCCGAGCGAACTCCCTCGACCTACCTCTGAGGTCAAAAAATAATTCGACAACACCAAAACCAAGTAAAGATTGTCGAGCTGCCATCGAGGTCCTCGAGTAATCTCCGTGAATAACATCAAATGAACTCTCTCGAGGTCTTCAATAGGATCCATGTCTTCACCGACCCAACACTAGGATCGACCACCCAGCCTGGAGGCCTAAATCATGGTGGATTTTTGCCTTCGAGCACATGTCCACCCTCAAAGGAGTGGTCGTTATATGTGACCACCCAGCCCGGAGGCCTTAGTCATGGTGGATTTTGGTCTTCGAACACATGTCCACCCTCAAAGGAGTGGTCGTTACATGTGACCACCCAGCCCGGAGGCCTTAGTCATAGTGGATTTTGTCTTCAGGCACTTGCCCACCCAATCTGAGGAATGTTCGAAACAAGAGGCCACCCAGCCCGAAGGCGTGGGCTTTTCGACTAACCTGCCCATCCCAAGGGGTGTACAAAACAAGCGACCACCCAGCCGGAGGCCTTAGTCATGGTGGATTTTTATCTTCGAACTGCTCGAACACTTCGACCTGCCACGGAGGTCGACAAGGAAACACACCAAAGACCACGAGACAGAATAGTAATTGATCATTTTCGTTAGTCTCATCAAATGCATAGTTATATCGAACAAGATATAAAAATAAAAATAAAAAAAATCAAGCATTTTTTCGACCTCCCTTTCATGTCTGTACACGACGTCCTGAGTTGCTGTTTGCTCCATGCTTCCCACTCCTCACCATACCCAATATCCAGGTCACCTGCTCATGTATTTTCCTCGACAATAATTCAACAGATTCCATTAGTTGCATTTTATCCACATCATCCAATTTGCAATCCCGATAGCAATAATAACAAAAGACGAATGAATCAAAGCAACCATATTGGTCCATATGCTTTTATACCACACCACAATCTACATGCAAGTCTCTTTACCACAATATGAAATTGCATAAACACCCATTCAAATGTATAGTCGACCAGAATTTCGCAAAACCATGAATTCGACAAGCAATTACAACAAACCATACTAAGCAGCTACAATCAATCATTAAACGAATGCACCAAACAAAAATTCGAATGAATTACTTCCAATACCGAGCTCCTTAGTCATGACGGCTCAAGACTGGCCAGCCCAAAGGCATTAGTCGTGCCAGATTTTGTTCGAGGCTCCACGTACACCTCATTTTCTGCATTTTGTTAGTCACCCCAATAATAATTCCGGACATATCCACATAAACCACAATCTCAGCAATATTTCGCCCAGAATATTCAAACAATGAATATTACTTCAAAAAAGAATGCTAAGAGACTCAATGTTTCATTATATTGAGTCGGTCGAACTTGACCATCGACAAGAGTTGAGATTAATTTTATACTTGAAGGTCGAGAATGCCACTCCCAATTATCCTACCTCTCCAAAAAAGAATGATTTCTGCCTCTGAAATTGCCACCTGCGATCGGCACCATCCAGACTCGTCCCTCCTTATCACCCTGCTTTGATGGCTTCGTGCTCATTCATTGTGTCCTCGAAGCTCTACAACAGCTATAGCTTGTCGAGACTTGGGTTATTTCGTTGTTTCCTCGACAAAAAATCAAAGAGATATCATTATCCATATTATATTCACATTATCCCTTTTGCAATTCTCCACGCTAGAAAAATAAGAGATCAAATACAATCATCACCATCTCGTCGATCTAAGATATGCTCGAGCAATGACATGCTTAAAAATTATGAATAATCATTTCGAACAAAATTTCGCATTTTCACATGAAAATTCAAATGAGAGGCTCTGAATATATCAAGATATCAAATCATATAATGTTAATTCATCTCCCTGAGCCCACCAATAAAAATTGATAAATACACCAAATACACGGTAAGCACCACCACAAAATGTCCTCAATTCGAGATCACGACTCGCATTTATTCTCAATCAAACAAGTTTCCACGGATAAATCAAATAATTTTACCCGAATAGATCGAATATATCCTCCACGAATAAAATAAATAAACTTCACAAATATATCAAATAATCCCACGAATAAATCAAATAATATCTCGAGCCAATCAAATAATTCTCCTCGAACAAATCGAACAATTCCACGAATAAATCACATAATTCTCCTCAAACAAATCGAACAATTCCACGAATAAATCGCATAATTCTCCTCAATAAATCCAATAATATTCCACCAATAAATCAAATAGACTCCACGGATAAATCGAATAATTCTCCTCGAACTAATTAAATAGTGCTCCACAAATAACTCCAATATTACTCCATAAATAAATCAAATATCTCATCGAATATATCAAATAATCCCTCGATCAAATCATATAATACTCCTCAATAAATCCAATGATACTCCTCAATTTTCACAAATTAATTACCATGAATAAGTCAAGTATTTCCAGTTATCACCAATTTAAAAAATCTTTCAACTCAAAAGTTTAATCAACTCCATACCTTTATCATGAGAATGCTACTTAAATTTACCTCCATGTCTACTTTTAATCATCCCGAATTAGTCTTGGGCACAGAATAGGGCTATTTTTGCTTACCGGCCACGTTGGAAGGGTTAGGATACCATTTGGGCCACTTACAGGGCATTGGGCCGCAGGTGGGTGCCGAATGGGCCGCTGAAAATCTCAGTTGGGCCAAGCATAGGGCAGAAGGGGAGTTGGACTGGGCGCGTGCCGCACGCGGGCTAGGCGCGGGCTCGCGCGGGTTGCTTGCAGATCTGACGGGCAAGGACTTCCCTGTGGGCAAGGAAAACGCTGCCGGAAAATGCCGCCGGCTCCGGTAAAAATCACCGTCCAGATGTGCGCCTCGACGAGGCGGTTCTTATGGTACCGTCGGATTGAAGTGAATCGCCTGACATCGCCGGAAAATTGGAGGAGATAACCGGATTTTGACCAAAAATCTCTAGATTTATAAAATTTGACCGACAAAATTGACAGTCCTCCGGTTGGAATTTTTGCTTGAAAATTTAAGGGCGAGACGAGCATGAGAAGAGCTTCACGGTGATCTAGAGATTTTCCCGATCGAAGAATTTTATGCGGTGGTTGGTGGCGGAGGCGGCGGCGGCCGGCGGCTTCCGGCGACGGCGTTCGGCGGAGGTCAGGCTTTAAAGATTCGCCTCGTCAAGAGGATTTCGGTGGTACCCTTGGATTTTCCATAGCCCTCACGGATCGTCGGAAAAATGCGTTTGAATGTCCAATTTTTTGCTAGATCTGGAAACTTTGACCTCAAAATTGACGGCCTTCCCGGATGAATTTTCGCATAAAATTTTAAAGAGAGATCCACCTCACAGAGATCTATCCAATTACGTAAAGAATTTTCCGATCGGAGCACGTTTTCCGGCGGCCGGCAGCGAGGGTGGCGGCCGGCGGTGGTGGCTGTGGCGGCGGTGGCCGGTGGAGAAGAAGAAGCTTGTTAGAAAATTTCTCGAATTTTTCGGTCGGAACTCCGCTTGGCTTTTTTAACGAGTCCCACAGACGGCGCCAATGAAGTGAATAAGATTTCACCCGGCTCCTTCAACTCGAACGGCCGCCAGACCTGTAAGAACCCAACGCCGGGAGGGGTCCCGGCGTCGGGCCTCCGACGCTCAAGTCAGTATCACTCCAAATCCCAAGAGTATAATTATGAATGTAGAGAGAGAGTGTGAATGGGATACCTTAGCCCCCTTTTATAGGGGGAGTATACCTTATGGCCCAAGTTGGGCTTGTCCAATAGCGTCGTGCCACGTGTCCTAGCCATGTGTAGGCATATTTTTCAATATATTCTCCTCTTATCCATTAGGACTGGTCTAGTATATAATATCCTATATCATCTAGTCCCCCCAACTCTGGTCTAGTATATAATATCCTATATCATCAAGTAACCAATAATATGATCTTCTGTTCACCGCGATGAACCATATTATCCAAATGTAAGACATCATAACGTACATTGCTTAATTAAACATCATTCTCATTCAAACAGTATTAGTATCAACAAAAAGCTGAGCGTTCAGTATACACATTAACAGGATCGTCGTTCAAGATCAAATAGGTGAGTTCACAGATATCCCGCATTTTTATGTTCTATAAACTTCTATGTAACTATTGAGAAAGATCTTCGACATACTGTTAATGTAAATATTCCCCGAAAAAGTTTTCTTTTAGTTGAAAAGGATCAATATGTAGAATCAGAACAATTGGTTGTCGAGATTCGCAAAGACAACATGTTTCTAACCGTCAGATTAAAGGTAGATCGAAGGGTCACCGTTAAAGAAGCATTTAGTGGATACATTGTACGAGGACAACATGGATCACGAAGTTGTTACGTTGACAAGACGTTAGGACTGACTAAATCTGACAAGAAGCAGATATTTGAATTTCAAAATTTTAATTCAAGACCACAAAGGGAGGTCGAAAACATCGCTGCAAATTGAAGAAGTGCGAGCAGCCTGGTCAAAAAATAAAAGTTGTAACTCACCGAGAAAAGTAAAAAATAAAATAAAAAATCTACTCTTTGATCGACTTATCCTAACTCGATCAGAGTGGGGGGCGACCAGATGATACGAGATAGCACACCAAATCGAATAAACCTGATAAACCAGCCAGCTAGATCGGGCGAACCGATTGGTCGAGCAGAAGCACAGTAGGTCGAATGGAGGTCGAACAAGACAACAGAACAATGAGTCCTTAGGTCGATGAGGATGACGCGGGTTGACAGGTCGAGCTAGGGGCCTCAGATGACCTGGTTGAAACTCGACTTGAAGACATGATTGGTCGATGGATCGAGCAGATGAACAGAACACACGAGCTCAGCCTACGCAACACTCTACCTTGAGGTGATTTGGGTCAGTCGCACAATTAGACCCTTTAATAAGGCCGACTAATGGATAAGAATGAATATTATCAGGATAAGGACCATATGAGGATAGAGCCATGCAGCCTAAAGAAATCGGACAGTTTGGGCAATCTAGGCATCTCATCAAGGTAGTCTTGAGCAACAAGGAACACATTTCTATATAAAAGGAGTGAGTTATGAACATAGCAACATTACATTCTCTAGGCACTTTACATACTTGCAGATCTTTCATGCATTGTTCATCATCATTTTCATGATCTAACTTGAGCATCGGAGACTCTACGCTGGAAAACCTTGCGACGTAAAGTTTGTGTAGGTATCGAAGGTCATCTACCGGTGAGGAAGTCAATTCAGGTCGAACCGAGCCTGTTCAAGGTCTTTTACATGCCATGCACTCCACGTGTCATTTTTCTATCGTCATGCTGGAATTCAAGTTCCTCACCAAATCAAACTGACTGTTAAACAGGTCTTGTGCTGCTCACGTGACTGTTTCCGATGATATTATGAATTTCCTGGCAAGTCGAAGGCCTTTTAGTAATCTTTTTATAAACTCAAGAGACAAAAATCAAAACCATTATTCGAAAGGGCCGAATTTATTCCTATATGATACATACATGAGGGAAAATGCAATTTCCTCTAATTCAATATTGATAATTGATTTTTTAGTCTTAGAATAACCTCACATCATGTATTAAATTATGAGAAAATTATAGCCTACACTAGAAAGTTATCTTTTAATTACACAAATAACAGCTGGTTAAAAATATTTGATTGTAGAGAAATATTACGGTTTTATTTGCATACATACGAGAATCTGTTGATAAAGCAAGTTGACTTAAATAATTAATTTACTAGCTATAATTATGGTGTATAATATCAGTACCAAAACGGCTCCCGATGAATATGGTAAGAGGGAATAAAGATTTCTGAAAAACCGCCCACCGCCCACTCCCTTCAACACGTTTCTACTCTTCTTTCTCCCACAAAACTTCTCAACTACAAACCCTAACATATCAATCCAATTCGAAACATGGAAAAAACGAAGATTGGAAGAAGTCCGGTAACCGGTGCCGAAGCCTCCCCTCATCGAAGATCGAGTTCGCGTCTCAGAAAATAAAAGCTTACAGGAAACCCAATCTCGTTAAAAAAAAATTGCATTTCAA
>BKCP01006515.1:643672-675550 GCA_008636005.1 Striga asiatica
TACATTTGTCTATTTATTTGAAATATAATGCAGCACGTGGATGTTTTGTTCTACTATATGCGCAAGTATGGGATGCGTGCCAAAGTAAGGTACACAACAACCGATGTTTTATTCGACCAGCACATCAAGGCACTATATACATCTTTTTTAGCACAATCGCCTGAGCAGACTGTATGCACCGTTGATGACATGATTATTGATTACATTTACGGCTACAAGATTATATGTGGAGTCTCGTTGTTTGTTGTCGACCACGTCCTCTTCCCAATGCATGTTGAGATAAATGGAGTTGGACATTGGATTTTGGGTAGACTCTCTTCCCTGACATGACGTTGTGGGTTTATAATTCACTTAAGTCCGATGATGTTGACACGATCATTCTAGATAGTGTTCAAGCTTATGCCGAGATTATTCCTATTTTTCTACGTCTGATACACTTCTTCGATAAGAGGAGTGATTTTAACAACGACGTGAATGGACGCTTAAATTTTGACGTGAACTCACCACTGAAGATAAAAATGGCTCCTGATCTCCCACGACAACATAATAGGTTTTTATCAAATGATTGTAGACATGAATATTATGTGTATATGTTATGTATATAAAGTGTATGTTCTCTCTACTATATATATTTATATATTCATGTTTTCTTTATCATCCTCTGTCTTTTTATATTTGTTATGCAGCGACTGCGGTATATTTGTTGCATCGTTCGCCGAGCATTTCATATCAGACGTCAATATTACCAAGAAAAAGTTTGATGCCGCCATGGAGAGACTAAGATTCGCATTTTCGCGGTATAAGCATGGCAGGATGAAGATAGACCAGGATTTGGAGAGTGAGGATGAATATCCTGGTACACTGCCCGATGAAGTCAGTTCTAGTCTCGTGTGATCATTTAATGACTGATGATGTCCTTTTGGAACTCTTTTTGATGATTTATGACAATCGTTTATGTGTTTTTTGGTTTTCGGACATGTTAGCGTTTTATGTCATATTGTTTTTATATCATTTACTGAATCTTAATCGACTTTTTTGATGAATTAGTTCATGTGATGTTATTGAAAGATTTTCTGATTTCAGATTTCACTTAATCAGTACTTGCAACTTCTTTCATTTTTTCCTACATCTGTATGATTTTGTTACATACAAACGCGCACACAAATGAGATTTATAAATACTGGATATGTACATGTAAGTGAAAAAAGGTAAAACGAAAACAATATATACTGCAATTATATAGTAAATATACACTTCAAAAATATTTTTTAGCATTCATAGAATCCGTAACACCAATCCAGAAACATATTATGAAAATATACACTATATATCCAAAATATAAACCTATTTTGGAGAATCTAGATACATGTGTATCTATACATATATATATATATATGTGTGTGTGTATATTATTCTCTTATATACAGGTCCATAAAGCCAGAGAAAATAAAAAAAGTTTTTGAATTAGTCTTACAGAGGTATATAGTGTATATACATCAAACATAAATAATAAAAGAATATGNAAAAAAAAAAAGTAACTTAAACCAAAAGAATATATATAAAAGAATGTATAGTGTGGTATCGATATAAATTGAAACAAATGCATTAAAAGAGAACATGATTTGAATGCGCACGACTATACTACATGATTATAAAGTACACACCACACACAATAATCTGAAAATATATCAACGAAATCAATAACTATGGAAGATCCATAATTTTTTATTATTTTCTTGGATTACGACATGTTTTCACATTGTGCCCCTTCTCGTTACATTTACTGCATCGATTTTTCGATCTATGTTCCCACCCCGACTTCAGTCGTTGCTTACGTGGTCGCCCTGGCCTAACTCTTTCATCCGGTGGATTTACTTGTCGCAACGTAGGCGGTGCCTCCAATGCGAAGGATTGGTCACCTCCTACTGGCATTACTGGTTCATCATATGTACTTAACATAGTCGATGTTAAGTAGTGAACAGAGCAAAATGGAACGGGATCTAGATGAAGTGATTGTATCACACGAACCGCATGCGCCCAAGGGATTTCGTCAATCTGAAATCGATGACATGAGCAAGTCTTGGAGACTATATCCACTATAAAGGCTTGACCATAAGACAACACCTTGTATATACTATCGCTGGCTTTCTGCACCTGTATATAAAAATATAATAAAAATATATACACATATACACATATACACACACGTATGAAACACGATAAATGTTTATATTCCAGATATATCGTGTATATGTTCAGAATATATTTGATGAACCAGTCTTACAGAGAATCTGGAGGCTAATTTGTAACTGTTCTCCAACATATCATGCGGCTTCTTGGCAAGTGCAGTAAATGTGGACTTGGCTTCAGACCTATTCGCCACATTCCACCTTTGTTGCATGTCTCTAAGCCCTTCCAAAAGTGTTGTTATCGGGAGATCACGCACGGACCTCATCGCAGCATTTATTGATTCAGCAGCGTTAGATGTCATTGTGAAGTACCTATTACTAGGACAGTGTGCTCTTGCCCACTTGTGTACGCCAATCGTTTCCAAATATATCACAACACTTGGATTCAACTTCTTTATCTCTGACATATGCCTCTCAAATTCCTCCACGGTATAGGCTCTTCCTGCTGCGTGAAAAGCTTCCTTTACTAACTGAGATTCAGTCATATAACGCGTCTTCATCTTATTTGATATGTGATATGTACATAGACAATGCGCCGCAGTGGGGAAAGACCTATACAATTGACAAACAACAGAATTGGTAAGTATAACAGTAACATCACCCAACTACATTCATATATACATACAATATACAAAATATATTCTAAACATATACGCTTACTGTAGCGGCAGCGTGTTTGATGCTCTCATGTCCATCTGAGACAGTACACATCCCATCTCTTTCACCAACAACTAGTCTCAGCTTCGAAAAAAACCAGGTATATGACTGGTTGTTCTCTGAGTCAACAACACAAAAAGCAAGCGGTAAAATGTGAAAATTCGCATCCTGGCAACATGCAGTTAACAAAATTCCTCCGTACGCCGAAGTTAGAAAAGTGGCAACGACAACAATAATTGGTCGACAATGATTCCACCCCTTTATTGATGCATTAAGAGACATGAAAACGTATAGAAAATTCCGCTCAGATGTAGTACTCAACTTCAAAATGCTTCATGGGTTCGAAACACGCACCTTCTCGAGATATTGATGTATGTATTCGTATGAATCATTTGGATTGCCTCTAACCTCATCCACAGCCTTGTGCTTCGAACGCCACGCTTTGTGGTATGACAAGTTTATCCCGAAACGATGTTGCATATCGTCGATGATATCACCGGGATTATATGAAGTTTTTGTATTAATGAACTTCGTCTTGATGAAACTACTGACTACATTAGAAGTAGCTTGCCGCTGGCCACTCATACGAACATCTAATGAACACCGATGATCAGTCCCGACAACTCTTATCTTAAATGTGCTCGATTGGCCAACACGCGACGCTTTCACAGACCACGTGCACTCATCAGACACGCATTTCACGTAATATTGTTTTGTGCACGACTTCTCAACTTTAAATTGATATTGATTCCTTATGGCATGCATTGTCAGAAATTTCTGTAACATAGACTTATCTTTGAATAAGATACCAACAACGATATTAGATTCGACATTTGGCTCATCCAGCAAATCCATTTCGTTGTTATGGAATATATTCTGTATATTTTCCGTACATGTTATAGAATCAACCATTTCAGCAGCCACTGTTCGTGCGAAATCCATGAAGTTCATTGTTTCATCTCCCTTATCTATATAGTACTCGATATCCGTACGACTCACAGGAGTTACACTAGTTTTGTTGCCCAAGTCATGGACACTATGGGCGTAGTCGGACGAGTTCTGGCCAGTCATTGGATTTGTGACGACCACGCATAGCGGAAAGTTCGTGTATTCGGATTCATTCGCTTTCAACCGGACATAAAAATCCAGACTACTATCGTCATCAATGGGCATTGGTGGATATCCGTCCTTCAGTTTATACTTCAATTCAATACCGGTTGATTGAGACGTAATTTTAAATTTCTCCCTTAATACATCACATAGCTCGGTGAATCTGCAAGTTTTACGAACTACAAGGCCCGATAGTTGAAAATTAACGTACTCATTCATAACCCATTCACCACTGTGATGTAGGACGATCATCATTTGTGCATCCATCTAGCTTTCAAACACAAAACACAAAAAAAAGAAAAAAAAGAAAGAAAAAGCATATCAATATTCAAAATTGATAAAAATATACTATAAATATACAAAGATCAAAATCGATTAGGGAAAGAAACTTTTACCAGTTGTTGATTGGTATTTTCAGGACTTATATCATCAAGGTCGTTTTATGTTCCTGATCGAGGAGAGGGAAAGAAAAATATACGTTTTCTGGACAGAACAAATTCCATGTTTTTGTATATATTTTGAAGATAAGACGTTTTTTAAATTCAAAAAATGTATATCGTCTTTGATGAGAACAATATCCTAGATAATAGGATATATATACACTTTCCATAAAATTTTTTCATTTTTTCTCAATGAAAACGGTAATTGTTTTATTCCCTGAAATTAAGGAGATTTGGTGGACTTAATTTACAGTAACAGATATATTGCATTATCACAATTAAAATCCATGAAAGAGGTAAGTTTGCAAATTAATTGATACCTCTCGTATGTATGCAATAAATCTGTAATCGCTGTGTACAGATAAAATTATCCCTTAAATTATTACCACTAAATGAGAGGATCTAAGAGCATCCACAATGCATTGGATCTAATTTTACTTATGTGGCATATAAATAGACTTAAATCCTAAATGACATGGACAAACCCAAGTAAAATAACTCAAAAGCTATTCAATGCAAAAATAAAATACTAGGTCTAGCATACATGCGAACCAATAAAAATGCTCTAATATGTTTCCTTTATTAAAAGAAATATTAAATTAGGAATAAATGATGAGTGTTTGGGTTTGTACTTGGGGTCCAAAATAAACCCAAGTGTGGACTTGGTCTCTTTTTTTTATTGCCACATAAGCTAGACCATGTCCACTTTTGGTTGCATTGGGAGACATTTTTTTATAGAGTAGGTCTATTTCTTACATGGCATGTGATTTTTTGTTAAGAGACCCAAAGCATTGTGGATGCTCTAAAAAATGGACATAGATATAATCAATTATAATCAAGGGTGGAGTCTGTTTGGTACTTAGATGGACACGAGCCCTTTGTCAGGCTGTTGCTACCCCCAAGTTATGGAGTAAAACTAGAGATGTTAAATGGTCCTTGGCCCGACGGGCCGGCCCGTTTAGCCAAAAAAAAAAAAAGGGTTAGGACTTTTTATTGGCAGCCCATTTAAATCCGGACTTTTTAGGCCCGAACCGTTTAGCCCGAAGCCCGCTAGGGCTAGCCCGAAAACCGCTAGGGCTAGCCCGTTTAACTTAGGTTGGGTGGTGTTTATGTTTTTAGAAAGGTAAGGAATATGTCTCATGATTCATTGTATATTACAATTTTGCTATTCTACTTCACATGAGTTATAATGTATTATTATTATTCTGATAGATAATTATTAACAAATTTTATTCTATTTCACAACAAAATATTTAAGTCAATCAGAATGGCTAATAAAAACAAATGAGACAAAGACCTAACACATAGAATATAGTGATAGAATATAAATTCCACAGTATGCTATATTGTGAAAATTGCTGAAGCGTAGCAAATAACTAGTCAAATAGTAGTTATAATAGTTCGAACATTTTTTTCTATTGAGAAACAATATGTTATTTAATAGTTTGTAATGTGTATTCATATATAAAGTGTAGTTATATATATATAGTGGTAAATACTAAATAGCCGTCGAAAAAAATTATTAACTAGGTGTTGTAATTTATTATTATTATTGTTGTTATTATTTTTATTATTATTATTATTATTATTATTATTATTATTATTATTATTATTATTATTATTATAGCCCGTATAGCCCGTTTAGCCCGAAACCCGCTAGGTTTAGGGTTAGGTCATTTTCTTGGTAGCCCGTTTAAATCCGAACTTTTTAGGCCCAAACCGTTTAACCCAAAGTCCGCTATGGCTAGCCCGTTTAACATCTCTAAGTAAAACATTGATCTCCTTTAGTATAGTAAAGATATAGATATATGTAGACAGACATATAGATAGATNAAACAATCCCTATACTCCCAACTCAAAACGAAAAAGAAAAAGAAAAAACGAAAAGACGAAAGAAAATGAGCCATCATAAAAAAATCTTCGAGGTACTACTCAACCCACGTGAACGAGTGTGTTAACGTATGGAAAAAACCGAGTACTCTCCGTGAACTCAGCCCACCACCAACTCCCCACCTCCTCAATCCCCTCATCCTCCAGCCCACAACAGTACACCAATCCCCCATTCACTACCATAACCTTCCCCTCCTCACAGTAAGGCAACACCCCAAAATAACACCCCCTAAAACCACCCACATTTCCGAACAACTCAACCCTCCTCCTCAGGCCCATCTCCACTCCATAATACATCTCCACACCATAACACAACTCAGATATCCCAACGTACGCCAGCTGTCCATTCATCTCCACCAGGGCCCCACGGGCCGGGCTCCCATGAGGCAGGGCCACAACACCACAAACTTCCGTCTTTGTGTCAAAAGCCACCACCTTCCCTCCATTCGTCTTCCAATAGGCCATCCCATTCATATAAAGCCCGTGGCCCGATAATTCTTCGTCCATCGGGCATATGGCGTCCGAGCACGCCCAAGAGCCTGTTTTCGACGAGTAGGTCTCGAAACAAATTACGGGCTGGCCCACGAGGGGCACTGCGCACACTAATTGGTAGAAAGACTCGATGTTGGTGAGGGCAGGGTCGAACGCGAGGACGCAGGCCGAGTCGAGCCCGTGGTAGAGCCCGGGACTCAGAAGCTTCCGGAAGGTTCGGGTCACTGGGTTGCATATGTAGTATAGGTCGGGTTCGGAGTGGGCCCGGCAGACGAGGAGGCCATGGGTCGAGCCGACTATGTAAGTGGAGATGGGAAGGAAGGAAAGGGAGGGGTTGGGGATGCCAGAGGAGGATTGGTTGAAGGTGAAGAAGTCGGGCTCCGAGTAGTAGTTGGGCTGGGAGAAGAAGCCCGAGATGGATTTGTGGGTGTAGGACTGGCGGTGGGCCAGGACTGGGCTTTTGATCCAGAAGTTCCAGCTTTTGGAAACGGATTTGAATCTTGTGAGGGCTTTGGCCGGGAGCCATGGGAGGATGTCTTCTTTTATGATGTCCTTGAGTTCCATGGGTTGGGGGAGAACTATTTCTTGGAACTCCTGTTGCATAAGGAGGAAAAAGAAATGAATGTGAGAGATTGATGATGATGTACTGGAATATACGTTCGCCTGTGGATGGACATGGAAAAATATGGAAACTGCAGTGAATAGAGCTTGATGATCAGAGTCCTCAAGGAAACCAAATCAATAAACAGAATTCTTATGATGGACACGAGATTTCACATGTATATGCAACTGTTGGAAGTAAAATGCTTAATGAACATGAAAGTTGCAGAGAAAATTTCTAATTGCATAATACAATACAACGAAATTTTCCTTAAGAAGAAAGATCCACATGACAAAATGTACTATCCAACATACTTGAACAAATAAGTTGCAGATAACATTGCCTTATAATGAGAGAAACAATTACTCCAATTCTCAATGACCTTTCTCTCCAAAAATTAAAAAAAAAAAATAAAAAATAAAAATAAAATGAAACAATTTTCAGGATGATCAACCATTTCAACACCCACTTGAACTTCTAACGTACAGCTTAATTTTTCAAACAAGAAAACTGGATAATGTTTACCTGAGCAGATTCAACATCGGAATCAGTTTCAGGGATATCATTTAGAGTTTCTATAGATGGTTCGGTCTTCATTTCCAGATCACCTAATTCGACAAAGTACCATTCATCCTCGTCGAATATTTCCTTATCAGTTTCCTCATCAAACAGTGCCATTTTCTTTCCAGTAACCATTTTTCTTTTCTCCAGTTTCGATTTTTCTGAAGGAAATTTGATAAACCCCTGCAAAGAAAACCCATGCAAGCCGAAACAATAAAGATGCATGTTCAAGAAATAGAGAAGCAAACAAACGGATAAATAATCTCAAAACAGAACGACCGCAAAATTTTCGCTTTCAAGAATTTGATCAAAGATATATACATACCAGTGGAACAGATTTTATGTTACAGAATTGATTTTTAACAGTAAATTCTCAACCAACAGAAACTTGAGTCCGAAACTATGCGGTAAGATCAAAAGAAAAAAAAAAATATCCGAAGCCCACAAACAAATTGATCACAATGAAAGTAAACAAGTAAAGAAATAAAAAAAACAAGAATACCAAACCCTAATGAAGATGAAGGCTGCGCGAGAATAGAATAGAAAACCAAAATCGGAAGATGGGTTTTGTCCACTCTGCAAAGTCAAGCAAGTCAAAACGCTTTGGCACATAGATGAGCAGAGCAATCGAAGAACGACGGATTTTACAAGCAACAGTCAAAGAATTTTCAAAATCAAGAAATTACGTGGTAGAGGGATATGAATTAAAAAAGACTTTCGTAGAGCGTTCCACACGCTCCTGATCAACCAAAATATGGTGCAGACTGAATAATTCCAGAGTACAGAGTAGTACAATTTTCTGTCTCTCACTCTCTCACTTGCATTAAAAAATCACTTATACAGGACACCACCGGTTTACTACACGGCTACATACTAATTTCAATAAAAAAGTATAAGAGTTTAATTAGTGTAAGAATATAAAAAATAAATAAATATCGTTGTAAAATAACTAGGTACACAAAATTTCTTTGCACACAATATTATCAATTTTTTTTTACAATTTTTTCATCGTTGTAGTAGCACAAAACTTTCAAGCCCTGCACGGTCTTAACACTAGATATGGCAACATAAAGTTGTTCATTAATATAGTGTGACACTCCGACCGACTGAGAACTGTCTCGATCTTGCTCTCCTCCCGGGTAGAACGTCGGAACCTGCAAAAAACTCTCACACTGGGAGAATTTTTCCGGTGAAGAGCCTCCAATGTTCAAGTCAGTCTTGAGCAAATGTTATAAGTGATAGTAGAATATAAGAGATTGTGTGTAAAATCATAAGGCTCACCCCTTTATATAGGGGCGAGATACCTATTCTAGAAGCTGCCCGGATTTGGTGAGTTGGCTTCCCGACCTGCCCGATTGTACAATCCACTACCTAGGTGTCAGGAATGTGTCAGAAACGATTATTGATATAGGCCAATCAGCTTACGCCACGTGTCCCCTGCACGTGTGTCTGAGATTTCCATAGAAGCTCTTATGTTCGACCAGATCTGGGCAGGCCATTAAGCTGCCCCTGGTATATGTGGTGGTCGATCAAACGACCATTTGCTCGACTGCTTAGTCCTTCGACCAGGTTTTCTGCAAAGCTGGGACCTACTGGATCTCCCGAGATTCTTGTGATTGTGACCTTTGTCTACCATCGACCAACGTTGATGACCGCGCGTCGCAACGCGGAAAAATTAAGATTTATATTTTCCTCGACTAACCTCTACTAACTAGTAGTAGTGGCGAGCAAAGGGTCGATCCCACGAGGAGTGTGAATCAAATTGTGAATTTTTTCGTATTAATTGAAATTATAAAAAGCGATAAATGGGGGGGTTTTGATTTAATAACTAAACTACCTAAAAATCTAATGAAATAAATAAAATCTAAACAAGAAAATAAAAATAAAAATAAATAAATGAAGAGAACTTTCTAGTTCACGGTTCCGTCTACACCCTCGACTGACTCATCTAATCAATTTTAGTATCAAATCTCGCTATCTCATAAAATTACTAGCCCTAGGCAACGACACGGTCTGTTACCCGAATTTTTCCTTATTTTTAATTTAACCGCGAGACGCTCTACGATTAAACCTGACTTCTTGTACAGTCCAGAAAAACGTTTTCAAGATTTAATACAATTAGCCGCTTTACGAATTAGAAAAATAGGCTAGACTAAGTAGTGAACTCAACCGCGTTCGCTCACTTAAATAGACCGTGTTATCCCCGGTAGTTACCATCTTCCGGTTACCTCTTATGAATTAAACACAACAAAAATTACGGATTGCAGGTCTAATTCAGATGTAGATATGAAAAGCCTAATCTAGGTGATCAATCTAAACAAGACTAACACATCATGGTGAATTATTCAAAATAACACAAGCAATTCCAAAAAGATATTAAAATCATCAACCATAAAAATCAATCAAAACATAGTCAATCGTAGGGTTCGACTTCCCCGGAACTAGAATAAAAATCTACTCTAACATAATAAATAAAAAGAAATAATAAATAAAAGAGAGAGATTAATTATCTCCCTCGGGTGCGGGTGCGGCCTCCCTCCGCGATTGATCGGGCTCCTCGTATCTGTCCGCGTCTGCTTCTGTTTCCCGTCTCTTTTCTCTGTTGCTGCGCAAAATAAATCCCCTTCAAAATTATATATTGGCTTTGCGTGACAGCTGCTCAAATAAAACCCCTCCCAGGTATTTAAAACAACTAAAACTTGGTGGGCCCTCAAATAATGTGCTCCTCGCTGCTCTTTCTTGCGCGAATGTTGCCAAAGTAATTTTCCTATTCATCTCACTAGGCCACATATTATGCTGTTGGGATAACTCAATTGAGTGGCAACACTTATTTAATTAATCTCTAGCCCAATAAGTCTTCTATTATCACAAGTGATGGGCCCAATTTCGTACATGGTATAAATGGGTCCAAATCCTGGGCTGATATGGGGTACTGGTAGGTCAGTACGGGGCGCTCCCGTACTGCTCCGAATGAAATTTCTTTTAATGTGCCCCGAAAACACTTCAATATCCTAAAAATAAATCATAAAAATATCAAAGCACCGAATCTATCTAATAAATAAATAAGTCAAAAAATAATAAGTGCGATAAATTATGCATATAAAAATACGCTAATAAATATATAAAATTCACACTTCTTCCGACCAATCAAATCTCCCCAAACTTAAATTGTTGCTTGTCCTCAAGAAACTTAGAACTAAAAGCACGTAGATGGATAAGAAAACAAGTACGTTGAATTTTGCTCAGGTCCTCACGCTTCTCACATAAATACATAGTTCAAACAACTCAAATTAATTTATCCGGACTCAAGATGAAATCATTTTTGGAACTCAAACAATCATGTATCAATTCAAGTGACCACCATAGTTTGTCAATCTCTATAACGAATGTATCGATTAATGCAACTCATGACACCCCTCTCTTTGCTAACAAGTCAAGTTCCCGTCCATTTCCAGCCGAAGTCTAAACGTCTCATTCTCCATTTTTCTCTTTTTTTTTTTTCTCTCCATCCTCATTATTATTTTTTTTTTCAACTATGAGACATAGAAACCCCAACTTTCAACTTCAAGTCCCCAAACTTAATCAACATTGATTAAAGCAATCACAAGCACATGTGAACAACACAAATCGCCTCAAAACCAACTCACCACAAATGAATAACAAAAATATCAACCTTCATGCCTTTGTCCCCAAAATAAAACATCTTAAGAATTTAACCAAATAAAATTAACTCAAGCCATTTAAACTAGCACAATAAATCCAATCTGACTCTCATATCATCATTGCAAGTTCCACGTACATGCTATCTCACGCTCACACACAAGCAAATATCATGTAATCAATCTAAGCCTCAAACTCTAAGGGTAAAAAATATAATGACATAATAAAACATGAATGCTCACCAAGAAATACCTCCCCAAACTTAGAGTTTGCATATATCATTGACACTCAAATAAATACAAGTGAACAAAAGCGGAGATAAAAGAAACGAGTTCACCTTAGTCAATGCGAAGAAGGTCGCCGAACCATGCACACCATTGGGTTGCCTCCCAACAAGCGCCTCTTTTTATTGTCGTCGGCCCGACTTATTACTTCCTTTTCATCAAAAGATCCATGGTGGCTTCCGAGGTGGCCTCAAGGGAGGCACCAATCTCGCCACGCCATGTTTGGTGACATCCCAACTTTCCGGTGTTGGGTGCTTCACCGGATCTTTACTCCATGGCTTTATTTCCTGAAGAATATATAGCAACCCACACTCAATCACAGTCACCGCCTCAACAAAATCCCATTCACACCTTTCGTTTTGCTCGATCGTCTCAAGAGAATGTATATCAAGGCCCAAGACATGCTTTAGTGCATCCTTGCTCAGTACCCACTTCATATTAGAATACATAGGACACGGTTCAGCATCTATCGGCACAAAAGCGGGAAGAACGGTACGCTTTTTGGCTACAGCAGGTCGAGTATGGGACACCCCCGTATTTTGCTGCTGAGCCCCATATTCTGCAGCTTGGTTCTCTTTTTCGCTCACATTCTTCTCGATATTCGTGATTTTCTCGTTCTCCAGCTCGTGTGTGCCCTCTTCAGGTTCCTCGAGGTCCTCGTTGTACGAATGGATGACACTCGAACTCATTGGACTCTTTTCCAGCCGATACACTAGTCGGTCCATCTGGTCCACCAATTGGCTCATTTGGCCTTGTAAATTCCTTATGCGCAGTCCTTGGTTCTTGACGCTCATCTCTTGACTCTTGATGCTCGTCTCTTGGCTCTTGATGCTCGCCTCTTGGCTCTTGATACTAGCCTCAACACTTTGCTGAAAGTTAAGAGTGTGAGTCGTCAACTCCTTCATCATCTCCTCAAGAGACGGACCAGGATCTCTCTCAACTATTGGCTCGCAATACTCTTGCCGAAATCTCAACGTGTGAGCCTCTAGTGCCTTCACCATATCCTCTAGCGATGGGCTGGGATCTCGCGCAATTGATGGCTTGGAGTACCCATAGAAAGAGTTCGAGTGCTCTCTCAAGACGTACTCGTTCTCCTCGGGATATATGTAGTCTTGCTCGTATCTTCGCCAACCATTAGGTCCTCTTACGCCTCGATCTCCAATCCACGGACCTCGTATCTCCCTCTCATACTAGTAAGGTGCCTGGTGGGTATAAAAGTCATGATAATATGCTGCCATCTCGAAAAGTTGCTCAAAGCTCGCAAAAATCGCCCAAAAATTAGTCAATCCCGCGAGTATGGGGGCGAACTATTCTGTCCAGCAGAGTATGGAGGCACCCAGTATTCTGCCAACAAATAAAAATAATAATAATAAAGAAGGAAAAGAGGAGTAAAAGATGATAAAATAAAATCCTACAAAAAAATAAATAAAATAATTCAACTAGTACTCAAAAATCACAATTCAATAACGCCACTCCCCGGCAACGGCGCCAAAATTTGACCGCGCGTCGCAACGCGGCAAAATTAAGATTTATATTTTCCTGGACTAACCTCTACTAACTAGTAGTAGTGGTGAGCAAAGGGTCGATCCCACGAGGAGTGTGAATCAAATTGTGAATTTTCTTGTATTAATTGAAATTATAAAAAGCAATAAATGGGGGGGTTGGATTAAAATCTAATCTATCTAAGAATAAAACCTAAACAAAGAAAATAAATTTAAAATTAAATAAACTAAGAGAAATATCTAGTTCACGGTTCCGTCTACACCCTCGACCAACTCGTCTAATCAACTTTGGTATCAAATCTCACTATCTTATGGAATTACTAGCCATAGGCAACGACACGGTCTGTTACCCGAATTTTTCCTTATTTTTAATTTAACCGCGAGACGCTCTACGATTAAACCTGACTTCTTGTACAGTCCAGAAAAACATTTTCAAGATTTAATACAATTAGCCGCTTTACGAATTAGAAAAATAGGCTAGACTAAGTAGTGAACTCAACCGCGTTCGCTCACTTAAATAGGCCGTGTTATCCCCGGTAGTTACCATCTTCCGGTTACCTCTTATGAATTAAACACAACAACAATTACGGATTGCAGGTCTAATTCAGATGTAGATATGAAAAGCCTAATCTTGGTGATCAATCTAAACAAGACTAACACATCATGGTGAATTATTCAAAATAACACAAGCAATTCCAAAAAGATATTAAAATCATCAACCATGAAAATCAATCAAAACATAGTCAATCGTAGGGTTCGACTTCCCCGGAACTAGAATAAAAATCTACTCTAACATAATAAATAAAAAGAAATAATAAATAAAAGAGAGAGATTAATTATCTCCCTCGGGTGCGGGTGCGGCCTCCCTCCGCGATTGATCGGGCTCCTCGTATCTGTCCGCGTCTCCTTCTGTTTCCCGTCTCTTTTCTCTGTTGCTGCGCAAAATAAATCCCCTTCGAAATTATATATTGGCTTTGCGTGACGGCTGCTCAAATAAAACCCCTCCCAGGTATTTAAAACAACTAAAACTTGGTGGGCCCTCAAATAATGTGCTCCTCGCTGCTCTTTCTTGCGTGAATGTTGCCAAAGTAATTTTCCTATTCATCTCACTGGGCCACATATTATGCTGTTGGGATAACTCAATTGAGTGGCAACACTTATTTAATTAATCTCTAGCCCAATAAGTCTTCTATTATCACAAGTGATGGGCCCAATTTCGTACATGGTATAAATGGGTCCGAATCCTGGGCTGATATAGGGTACTGGTAGGTCAGTACGGGGCGCCCCCGTACTGCTCCGAATGAAATTTCTTTTAATGTGCCCCGAAAACACTCCAATATCCTAAAAATAAATCATAAAAATATCAAAGCACTGAATCCATCTAATAAATAAATAAGTCGAAAAATAATAAGTGCGATAAAATTAAGCATATAAAAATACGCTAATAAATATATAAAATTCACACTTCTTCCGACCAATCAATTGACTTCACTCGACCAGATCAATTACTCCGGTTTATTCCACCAACCAACTAGATCGGTCTGAGGTATGTTATCCCATATCATTCATGATTGAAAATAGATTTTGGTAAATACAGGCCAACATTAGATAATGTTAATAAGAGAAACAATACATGCCCATGCACAATGCATATCACCATAGTTTGCCGCATTTTGGGATAGTTTAGCATGTGTTTAACCATACTAGTAAATAACAGACACAAATTTCCCATGTTCTTTTGTTGCAGTAATTTTAGCAATACAGTTTAACGATGTTGTCAATTATTTTGCCTGATGTGTAATCTCTCACCAGCTCAAATAAAAAATAATGTACAAGTAGTTTATTTTATACATATTAAGAGGTTAATAAGATATTAGCCACTTTAAAAAACAAATAGGAAAACATAATGTATCAACATTAATCTTTTAATATTGTTATTAAAACAAAGAATAGAAAAATATAAATTATCACAACTAAATGAATTATGGTATCACATGCAAATCACCCATATTTAGGCGTTCGATTTTTTTTTTTATTATTGAGTTAATATCATGCTACGAATTATGTTGAAGCGTTTGGTGTGTCAAGAAAGGTATTACCATATAGGTAAAATCTATTGACATATTAGATGAATCAAGATTTTTTTTTTTTTTGAAACGATAGAGATATTATATAACTAAAGACCACACAAAGTGCGAAGAGAAAGCACCAAAAGCTGAAAAGTACAACAAAAGGCTGAAAAGATTGGGAGGACAGATCTGAAGATCGCCTAAAGCCTGACCTAGCAATGCTAGAATAACAAACTCGCAACTACACAAATCCATTACACAAACACAAATGAAAAAACTACGAAAATGATCCCAACAGGATAATGCCCGAGTGTACGATCCCAACAGAATAATAATGATAGGATACTTCTAGATCTGAAGAGAACCGATGGTTTTGAGCTCAGATCTGCTTGAATCGCCTTCGAACCATTGCTAGACCGTCGTGAACACCTGTAAAAACTCAACGCCGGAGGTGTTTCCGGCGTAGAGCCTCCAACGCTCAAGTCAGTATGTGAAAGAGATGAAGAGAGGCTGGTCTCAGAGAGCAGCAGCAGCTATAGAGGAGAGAGTGAATGAATGGAAGTTAGGGTTAAGGGTTACCTCACCTCCTTTATATAGGAGAAAACACTTACTTGAAGTACCCAAAATGCTCTGGTCGACTTACATAAAAGGTCTAAAATGCCCCGGTCGGTTCGTCTCCCCTTGCTGCTGAGTCATCACAAGATTCCCTCTTATCCATTGAAGAATGCAGAGCCTCAAGTATGCTACAAGTGTGATGAGTCGTCATCACGTTTTCGGACTCGAGGCGTAAGAAGTCGACCTCGAGAACTGAGAGGTCGACTCATGATCACATGAGGATTCGAAGGCTACGCTTTGTTACTCTTAAGTGGGAGTCGACTTCTGGAATCGACTGCAGGAAGTCGACCTCGAGGAGTCGACTTACATGGATTTCGCCCTTCTTTCGTAGTTGTTTTGCTGAGGAGTCGACTTAGGTATGCTGACGAGAGTACGTCGACAAGAGTACGGCGACATGTGGACGGTCTGAGTAGTTACTCGGTCGAGTAGAGAGTTCTAGGGCCGGTATATGATAATATGGCTATATCATCTACTATCGACAAAACCAAACGAATATGAGATCGGAGCTATATCAAGGAATAAAGGATTGNAAAAAATTACTCTAAGCGGACTAGAGCTTAAGAGTAAGTTTGGTGATCGATTGCTTCTATTAGCTTTGTTCGTTATTCTCTTCTCGACATCGAGGTTCTTCTTGGCGTCATTGCTCGATTCATCCTTGCCATACTTATCTGATCTGGATCACGATTTCTCCTTTACTCCGTTGTTTGTAACTCGTCTCGTCATCTCACGGGACTGTTGTAAGACCTCATGATGGTTTTCTGGATAAGTCTGACATAATGACGTCTTTTCAAATTTTGAATTTTGAGTCTGGACCTGATGTGCCGCTTCAGTGTTGTCGCCTCGAATTCCGTGGCTCACCCGGACCGTTAGATCTCTGTTTAATCTAAGGGTCAAGATTCACCTTTATTCTGTATATATATATATCCTTTCCTTCGGCCCCAAATCACTTTTCACGTCTTCTCAAATTCTCTCTGAGTTCTCGAATTTCTCCGGCGATTAAGGCGTTCCCGAGTTTCATCGACAATCAGTTTTTCGGCAACCGCCAGTTTCTTCAAAACTTTCTCCGCCGCAATCATGTGTAAGTTTAGTGCTTTCTCAACATCTTTTGTATTTTACTTTCCTTATTTTTCGCGATTTCCTGAATCTTTTTCTGGGTTTTTCGAAGCTTGAAAACCCTTGGGTGTTCTTCGTGTTCTTCAGAACTTTTGTGTGGATTTCGTGTTTAGATCTTCCTTGCTTGGGTTTCTTCGAGTTTCTTATTTCCTGCTTGATCGTATATCGGCTTTTAATACGAAGTCGATTTGCAATTATTCCCTCGAGTCGATTTAAGCTTTTATCCTTCCCAGCATTCATCGTCTCGTCTCATCTTCATGGTTAAGATGAGTCGATTACCCTTTGTGGCTTCATTTTTGCATCCGAACAGTTTTTCCAGGGTTGTCCTTCCCTATCCTTTACCGACTTTCCTTATGCTAACTTTCACAAGTCGACTTATCCATTTTATTTGTGCCAGTTTTCGCTTCATACTGAATTCACACTTATTGATCTTCGACTCTTTTCTTTTCGTTCTTTTTAGATTCCAACACCGACTCTTTGCCCGATACCGTTGAGCGTTTGATCGATGAAGGTCCCCAATCGTCCGACTCGGTACAAGTAGTCGGCTTCAAATTGGCTGACCAATCACAGAATTCTCCCGACTCGGATGTGTCTTCTTTCAATATCGACCGAGATGCTTATAACCAAGCGTGGATGTCGGGTGTCTTAATGGAGGATCCTGAGTCTTCCCGTGTCAAAGGATCTCCTCGTCTCGACCTCATCCCTCGAGGTATTCCTCTTAGGATCTTAGATGTTCCTGTGTATAGAACGAGTCCTTCTCTCCCCATAATTGCTCCTCTACTCGAGGTTCAAAAGTTGTATCTGTGGCATGTCCATTAGCTAGGTTAGCTGTTTTAAATCCTTTTTGGTATGCCTCTGCAGCCGAGGTCGAAGGCTTTAAAGTGTTCAACGGACTTCCCTCCGATTGGGATCTGATCGTTCCCAATCCCAATGACGACTTCGCTTGTCCTCCTCGCGGCTATTCGTTCTTTTTTATCGACCAAGTGATGTTCGGTCTTCGCTTCCCGATTCAGCCCGAATTTCTGGCTATTAGCGATTTGTACAATGTCCCAATAAATCAATTTTCTCCTAATGCAATCCGTATCATGACTGCTTTCATTGTCGTCTCCAGAATAAAACTTCAGTATTTCTTTCCCGAGTTTCTCTTGGTTATAGATTCATAAAGGACGCCCATTGTTTGGGTCGTCATACTGGTGTCACTTTTCTCGACGACCTCTCTTCGAATGTAACTAAATGAAAGTCAAAGTTTGTTTTTATCCGACCTGCCCTCGGTAAATATCTGTATCCCATCACTTGGATCACTTCCAAGGTTAAACAAAATAAATGGCCATGTTCCAACAAATTTGAGTCGATGTTGGCCGAGCTTAATAAACACACCTGTAAAGCTCGACCGTTAATAAAAGAAAACTCTCTTTTTAACCATGTCGGCATTGTTATTGACGAAAATCTTTCTTGTCTGGACGATCCCCGTAAGTTCAACTTACATTTTTCCTTATCTGCAGCTCTCATGTCCGACATTACTAACTGTTTTAATCATTTTGTGGTTGCAGGTTCCGTTCTTGTCCGTTTCGAGAATGTGAAGGCAAAGGGCGATGGAAAGTCCGCCACTCGACCAACCCCACCGAAGAAGCCCGATGGTGGCTCGGGGTCGGGTGTGAAGGCGGCGGCAGCCGTCTGAAGGCTAAGGTCGTGAGCTCGTCTGCTGCAAAACAACAGAAGATGTCGGGTTCGCAGGCCCGAAAGCGGGCTCAAGACGAGGCCGATTTCACCTTGATCCCCAACTCGCTCAAACGTCAAAAGAGCAAGGACAAGGACAAGGCAGTCGAGCAAGCTCTTTCTTCTGGCGGTCTCGAGACGATCACCCTCGAGAGGCCTTCTCGACTTTGGGATCATCCGTATCCCCATGAGATCGCCAAGTATCTCGAGGCTTTCATCCCTGCGGCCGATAAAGCTCGCGCCAATCGTGACCCCCATGATCGCGCCGGTCGCGCCTTACTCTACTTTTCCCGGGTAATTATCCTCGACCTTTCTTAAGTCGATTTTGCGTGCTTAGTTCTGGCTGTTTTTATTTACCCGTTGTTTTTGTTTTCAGTTCATGGCGCATGTGATGCCCACTCTCCTCGAGGAGTCTAGTTCGCCCAACTCCAACGTCCACGCTTACAAAGAGAAATATGAGGCTCAAGTCCGTGAGCTTGAGAAGAAAGATGACAACCTTGCAGCGGCTAAAGCTCTCATTGCCAAGCTTATGATCGAGAAGGCCGCTGCTCGCTCGAAGGTCGACCAGCTTCAGGCCGACTTGGCGAAGGCTACCGATATGCCATGGTCGAGAGAGATACGGGGGTCCTCGAGGGACACAAGACTTTTTTTAAATCGCCTATGGGTTATATGTTCCTCGAGCACTACCGTCAGAAGGCTATTAAGCTCTTCTGTAATTCTCCCGCCTTCCTCGACTTGCTCTGCCCCACAACCCTTCAATACTTCCATCATACATTCGATGCATGGGAGGCAGCCGTGGCTGGGACGGAGTGTGTTGGTAAGCTCAACCGCGAAGAGGTCAAGAAGACGCTTTCTTTCCCCGCCGGCTACCAAGGCGATGTGGCTCTTCCTTCTGACCACCCGTGGTGGGTTGGTCTTGAGGCAAGAGCCATTCGCAAGGCTGAGCTGGATGGTCGGCTCGAGGTTCCCCCCACTCCCTTGGTTCCGACCGGATTAGTCGGGCCAAGTGGAGCGGATCATGTGGGCTCCTCCGATGTCGAGGAACGTGATGAGCCGGTCGGGGAAGAAGAGATCGAAGAAGGTGAGAAAACGGCTGGCGAGGAGGAAGATGGCGGTGCTGAGGAAACCAAGACGGTTGCTGCCAATGATGAAGGCGAGAAAATCGAGACTGCTGTTGCTGATGGTAGTGAAGAAGAGAAGTCTGATGCCGAGTCCTGAAGATGTTTGTTTTTCCTTCCGACTGGTTGTTGCTCGTAGGTAATTTGTCTTGTTTTGTGTGTGTTTTTGTTGCTATGTTCGACCTAGTTTCCCTAATTGTAAAGGTCGACATGGCTTAGATGTAATGAACTTCCGCATTATCAATATAATTCTATCTTTCTCTTCGTTGTTTGGGTTGTTATTGTACTTCTGCTAACTTTACTTTTCTCAAGTTGTCATACTATTTGCATTTCAAGCTTTCTTGCCGTTATTTCCCTATATCTTCTCCCAACCCGGCTTGCAAGCTGATCGAAGTCGAGCAACGACTTTAACGGCTTTGTAGCTGATAAACAGAAGTTTTGCAACTCATCTTCTCCCAACCCTTCTCGCGAGCTGGTCGAAGTCGAGCAAGGACTTTTAGCAGCTTCGTAGCTGATAAACGAAAATTTTTCAACTCGTCTTCTCCCAACCCTTCTTGCGAGCTGGTCGAAGTCGAGCAAGGACTTTTAGCAGCTTCGTAGTTGATAAACGGGAAGTTTTCAACTCGCCTTCTCCCAAAACGGCTTGCGAGCTGATCGAAGTCGAGCAAAGACTTTAGCGACTTCGTAGCTGATAAACATAAGTTTTTCAACTCGTCTTCTCCCCAACCCTTCTTGCGAGCTGGTCGTAGTCGAGCAACGATTTTAGCAGCTTCGTAGCTGATAATTGCAATTGCGTTTAGATAGCTTCATAGCTATCTTCATATTCTTTGTGTGGATATTTTTAAGTTGCTTTCGTAACATATTTGAGATTTTATCCAAATGTGACGACTTTGTAGTTGCATAATTCAACTTTGTAGTTGTAAGCTTCGTAGTTTGTTCGAGATTCCACTCGAGAGTTACAACTTCGTAGTTGTGTTAAATCGACTTCGTAGTCGTAGGCTTCATAGCCTGCTCGAGATTCCGCTCGAAAGTACAACTTCGTAGTTGTGTTAGATCGACCTCGTAGTCGTAGGCTTCGTAGCCTGCTCGAGATTCCGCTCGAGAGTACAACTTCGTAGTTGTTTAAATCGACTTCATAGTCGTAGGCTTCGTAGCCTGCTCGAGATTCCACTCAAGAGTACAACTTCGTAGTTGTGTTAAATCGACTTTGTAGTCGTAGGCTTCGTAGCCTGCTCGAGATTCCACTCGAGAGTACAACTTCGTAGTTGTTTAAGTCGACTTCGTAGTTGTAGGCTTCGTAGCCTGCTCGAGATTCTACTCGAGAGTACAACTTCGTAGTTGTTTAAGTCGACTTCGTAATCGTAGGCTTCGTAGCCTTCTCGAGCTTCCACTCGAGAGTTACAACTTCATAGTTGTGTTAAATCAAATTCGTAGTCGTAGGCTTTGTAGCCTGCTCGAGATTCCACTCGAGAGTACAACTTCGTAGTTGTTTATATCGACTTCGTAGTCGTAGGCTTCATAGCCTGCTCGAGATTCCACTCGAGAGTACAACTTCGTAGTTGTTGAAGTCGACTTTATAGTCGGCTACATAGCCGCTTTGAAAAATTCGATTTCTCAGACAATCATAATAAAGTCGACATTTAAATGTAAGAGACATAATTGAAGCAAAAACTTGAAATTCATTTCATTACTGAATTTGATTTGAAGATTGTTCAGTATAAAAAAGGGGGTTTGAAACATTGCCTTAAGCGTAAAACCGTTTGAGGTGGATCACGTGCCAGGATCGCAACAGTTGTCGACCTTCTTCATCCTTGAGTTCATATGCACCTCTCTCGAGCACCTTCGTGAAGGTATAGAGTCCCTCCCAATTGGCTTCGAGCTTCCCGACATGCTTGAGAGCGTCGGCTCGTTTGAGGACGAGATCCCCCATTTGAAAACGTCTGGTTCGGACCCTCTTGTCGAAAGCTGCACGCATCTTTTGTTTGTACTCGACGGATCGTACCCAAGCTTCCTCTCGTCCTTCTTCAATTAAGTCGAGGGCCTCCTCGACCAGTTCCTCGTTTCTCTTTTCTTCGTAGAATGTCGACCTGTGAGAGTTCAAGTCGACTTCTACTGGCAGAAGTGCATCCATTTCGTAGACCATGTGAAATGGGGATTGACCTGTTGAACTTCTCGGAGTCGTCCTATATGCCCATAGGACCGCTGTTAACTCGTCAACCCAGGCTCCTGAGGTCTTCTCCAATCACTTCTTTAGTCATTGGAGAATAGTTCTGTTTGTTACTTCGACTTGACCATTTGCCTGAGGGTATGCAACTGAAGCAAATCGTTGTTTGATCCCCATGTCGAGGCACCATGTTTGAATTCGCTTCCCTTGGAATTGGGTTTCGTTATCTGATATCAGCACTTTAGGGACTCCAAATCGGCAGCAAATGTTGTTTAATAGGAATTGTATCATCTTCTCCTCAGTGATTTGCGTCAAGGATTCCGCCTCGACCCATTTGCTGAAGTAGTCGACTGCGACCACCAAGAATTTTCTCTGTCCTGTCCTCATCGACAACGGTCCCACCAGGTCGATTCCCCACTGAGCAAAGGGAATCGGTGAGTTGATTGTCGTCATGTATTCAGCTGGAATATGGGTGACTTGGCCGTGTCACTAACACTTATCGCATTCTCACACAAGTTTTTCCGCCATCGCCCGCACTTTGCGCCAGTAATATCCTGCTCGCAGGGCTTTGCCAGTTAGGGCTCAAGATCCCACATGTGCTCCACAACATCCTTCGTGTATTTCTCTTAGAAAATGGATTCCTTCTTTCTCAGACACACATCGAGATGGGGCCTGACCAGCGACTTCTTGTATAAGATCCCATCGACTTCAAAATATTTGCTCAGGTATCGAGCAACCTTTTCTGCTTCTTGCTTCTCTCCGGCAGGTACTCGACCCTGCAAGAGTTCGCGAATCAACTTTCTCCAATCGTCCTTCTCGTCGATTTTCATTGTTTCGCCCAAAATACTTCCCTCTAGGTGCATGGTAGTAATATGATTTCCCTTCTTCCCCTCATTGGAACTCGCGATCCTTGTGAGCCAGTCGGCTCGCTTGTTTTCCTCTCGTGGGACTTGGGTTAGCTCAAATTTCTTCAAGCCTTGTATAAGGATCTGAATTTCCTCGACGCATTTCAACATTCTATCCTCCTTTATTTCGCAATTTTCCAACACTTGTCCCACGACGAGTTGTGAGTCAGAATGTGCCATGATCTCCGTCGCTCCACCACCAATTGCGAGCTGAATTCATTTGATTAGCGTCTCATATTCTGCTTCGTTGTTAGAGGCTTTGAACCTAATTCTGATGGCAAAATCGAGTTGCTCGCCCTCGGGAGATATGAGGACGACTCCCAAACCAGATCCTTTAGCCGCAGAGGATCCATCGACATGCATTACCCATTTCTTCTCTTCTCCCTTGGTGCCCTCTTAGATAAAATCTGCCAAAGCTTGAGCCTTTATGGCTTGTCTGGGCTCATATTTGATGGAGTATACGCTCAACTCGAATGCCCACTTTATGAGCCGACCTGAGACAGTAGGCCGACCCAAGGTTTCTCCGAGTTGAAAGTTTGTCCTCACCACTATTACATGATTCAGAAAGTATGGCCTCAACTTTCTAGCCGTTACAACCAATTCCAAAGCGGCTTTCTCGACTTCAGAGTATCTCGTCTCCATGCCTTGGAGTACTCGACTGGTGTAATAAATCGGCTGCTGGTTACCTCCCTCTTCTCACAGCAGCACTGAACTTAAAGAGACCACTCTCACTGAGATGTACAACACCAACTCGTCACCAGGTTCAGGCTTTGTCAATAGGGGCAACTCGCTCAGAAATTTTTTCAGCTTTTCAAACGCCATTTGTGCCTCATCACTCCACTGGAAAGTCGTCTTTTTCTTGAGCAATTTGAAGAAAGGAAAACTCTTCTCGGCTGCTCGAGCAATGAACCTGCTCAATCCCGCGATTCTCCCCGTCAGGACTTGCACCTCTCTAATGTTTCTCGGTGGTGCCATGTCGAGTATGGCCTTTACCTTGTCCTTGTTCACCTTGATTCCTCGCTCTGTGACGACGTATCCCAGAAATCGTCCTGCCTTTACTCCAAAGCCACATTTGCTCGGGTTTAGCTTCATCCCAAACATTCTAAGGGTTTTGAATGTTTCCCTTAAATCGTCTGGGTGCGAAATAGAGGATTTGCTCTTCACCAGATGTCGTCAACGTACACTTCTATATATCGGCCGATTTGAGGTTTGAACATGCGATCCATCAACCGCTGGTAGGTTGCTCCTGCGTTTTTGAGCCCAAAGGGCATGACGACATAACAGTATGTCCCTTTGCTCGTCACAAAGCTTACCTTACTCTGGTCCTCGGGGCCAAAGGAATTTGATGATACCCTTGGGATGCATCCATCATACTCAGCAACTCGCAGTCAGCCGTGGAGTCGACTAGTTGATCAATTCTTGGTAAAGGATAGTGATCTTTTGGGCACATACGCCATTTGTTCAGTGCCTTCCTCACCATCACTGTGTTGGATATCCATTCGGGAATTGGATTTCTTTGATATGTTTAGCTTTCAGCAACTTATCCACTTCGACTTCAATTGCTTTGTCGATTTCAGCTCCATGATGCCTAAGTCGCTGCTTCACAGGCTTTCTGAGGGGGTCGATGTTGAGTTTGTGTTCCATGACTTCCGGGTCGATTCCCGTCAACTCCTCAGGGGAGAAGGCAAATATGTCTCTGAATTTCTTCAACAACTCCACCAACTGTTTTCGCAACTCATCCTCCAACTCCCTACCGACTTTGGTAGTTTGATCCTTCCTCTCTCCGATTTAGATCTCCATCAGTTCTCCGTGTGGCTCGAGATCACTCCCTCTCGGCCTTTTTTCGTTCGACATTGGTTTCTTTCCTTCCTTGATTTCAGCTCGCTGATTGGTTTTTATTGCGATTTGGTAACACGTTCTTGACAGCTTTTGATCTCCTCGAGCTTCTCCTACTCGGTCCCCAACAAGAAATTTCAGCTTCATGTGGTAAGTCGACACCACCGCTTGGAAAGCATTGAGTGCTGGCCTCCCCAGAATTACATTGTAAGCCGACTCGACGTCGACCACCACAAATCTCACCATTTTCACTTTCCTCAAGTCACCTTCCCTTAGGACGACAGCGAGCATGGTTTCTCCCAGGGGTGAAACCTCCGAGCCATTGAATCCAAAGAGAGATGTATGTAGGGGTGTAAGCTCGATGTCGAGTTCCATCCTTTTGAGACACTCATAGAAGATCACGTTCACAGAACTTCCCGTGTCGACAAACACCCTTTGTACCTCATATCCCGACACCTGTGCGGTTATCATTAGAGCGTCATTGTGTGGTCTTTTGACTTCTCATATGTTAGCAGGTCCAAAGTTCGTCATTGGCCCGTTCTCCTCGACTTGATGCACCTCGACTTTTGCATATCGACCTCGAGCATACGCCTTCATTGCTCGATTTGAATCTCCGTCTGTCGACCCTCCAAAAATCATGTGAATTACTCCCCTTTTCGGGGGGAGTTCCTCCTTTTCTGGTGATCTTGCCCTCTTGCGAGGACTTTTACTTCTTTCTCTCCTTCTGCTCGACCTCTCGCGATCTTTGTATATGAACTCCTTCAAATGGCCGGCTTTGATCAACCTTTTGATCTCGTCTTTGAGGTGTCTGCAATCGTCAGTGTTGTGCCCATAGTCTTTGTGGAATCGACAGTACAAATTGCTCTTGGGCTTCATCGGTCCGTCATTTCACGTCCTTGGCCATCTCACCACATCGTCTCAGATCTCCCTCTCCATCATTTCTAGTATTCTCGCGTGAGGAGCCGACAGGGGTGTGTATTTAATCGGCCTTCATCCCCTGGATCTTCCTTCACCCCTATCAGCTCGTGGGGATCCTCTCATTTCCCCAGTCGAATGAATCTTCTTCTCCTTCTTATCATCTCGATTTTCAATCTGGGACATCTTCATGCTTTGTAGGTAGTCGACTTCTGCTTCCTCTACATTCATGTACTTAGCACATCTTCCCAATATGTCATCGAAACTTCTACCAGGTCGCTTAGCCAAAGAGTTTTTACACAACCCTGGTAGCAGTCCCCTTGTCAATCCTCTCGATTTGATCTCTTCTGTTGCTGTTGGGCAGTCGACACATGCCCTCGTAAACCTCGCCACATACTCCCGCAGCAACTCGCCCTTCTTTTGCTGCATGCTGATCAGTGAGAGGTAGGATTTCTCTTGCACTCTAACACTCGCGAATTGATTGAGAAAACTCGAACTGAAACCCTCAAAGTCCTAAATCGACCCAGCTGGTAGTTGGTGGAACCAGTTCTGAGGCGACCCCTTCAGAGTCGTCAGAAAAGCACGACATTTCATAGGGTCATTATAGCAGTGGAGCACCGCTATGTTCTCAAAGCTTCTCAGATGTCGAGACGGGTCAGTGGAGCCATTGTACCATATGTTCAACTCCCTGAAGCCCTGGGGTAAGTCGGCCCTTAGGATCTATTGTGAGAATGATGTTCCTTTGCTCCCCTGCTCTTCTTTCCCCCGACTCGAGCCTGCAAGTCGCGGACCTGGGCCAACAGCTGTTCCAATGTTTCATCCCTTGCCTGCGGGTTGACAGTTCGAATAGAACACTCCTCCTCATCCGCCCTTCTGTTTTGTTGCACGTTTGACTGAGCCTGCTGTTCGACACGGGGCTGTTGCTCGACCCGCGGGTTCTGCTCGACTTATGGATTCTGCTCGACTCGCACCACTTGCTTCATCTGGGCGGCCACAGCTTCAGCGATCATCTTTTGCATCTCGCTCCTCGTCATCGTCAGTGTTTGCTCCTCGACGCGGGGTTGTGCTAGTGTCTGCTCCGGCACCTCCTGAATTTGCTTTCCCTCATGTCAAGACATCGTTGGCTCCTTCTCTCCAATACCTAAAGTAGGGTTTAGTGTTTGACTTGCTCCTACTTGGGTCAACACTTGCATCTTCACTCCGGGTGGAGTAATGGGTGTTTCTCCACCCAGATTCATCCCCAGCGGCGGAAGTCCTCCAAATGGTAGTAATCCCAGCATCTGCATCAGTGGAGGTCTAGGGGTAGAGAGTGATGGTGGTCTCCTGTCTGTCCAAGCCCCCCTAAACTTCTCATTCAAGTTCCTCTACAAACCTTCCTTCTCAGCCATCAGAAACAGATCGGAGCTAGGTGCAAAGCTCTTAATTCCTTCAAGAACTCCCCACAGACAGCGCCAAAATGATGGGTCTACTTCTAGATCTGAAGAGAAGCGATGGTTTTGAGCTCAGATCTGCTTGAATTGCCTTCGAACCGTTGCTAGACCGCCGTGAACACCTACAAAAACTCAACGCCGGAGGTGTTTCCGGCGTAGAGCCTCCGACGCTCAAGTCAGTATGTGAAAGAGATGAAGAGAGGCTGGTCTCAGAGAGCAGCAGCAGCTATAGAGGAGAGAGTGAATGAATGAAAGTTAGGGTTTAGGGTTACCTCACCTCCTTTATATAGGAGGAAACACTTACTTGAAGTACCCAAAATGCCCTGGTCGACTTACATAAAAGGTCTAAAATGCCCCGGTCGGTTTGTCTCCCCTTGCGGCTGAATCATCACAAGATTCCCTCTTATCCATTGAAGAATGCAGAGCCTCAAGTATGCTACAAGTGTGATGAGTCGTCATCACGTTTTCGGACTCGAGGCGTAAGAAGTCGACCTCGAGAACTGAGAGGTTGACTCATAATCACATGAGGATTCGGAGGCTACGCTTTGTTACTCTGAAGTGGGAGTCGACTTCTAGAATCGACTGCAGGAAGTCGACCTCGAGGAGTCGACTTACATGGATTTCGCCCTTCTTTCGTAGTTGTTTTGCTGAGGAGTCGACTTTGGGGAAGTCGACTTAGGTATGCTGACGAGTGTACGTCGACATGTGGACGGTCTGAGTAGTTACCCGGTCGAGTAGAGAGTTCTAGGGCCGGTATATGATAATATGGCTATATCAAATAATAAGCTCACACTCGGGCACACAGAGGTCAATGGCTCAAATCAAAATCACGATAACAGAACAAACAAACAAACTTAAAGGCAAACTACACAATAAAACAAAAAAATAAAAGGCGGACAAACAAGCAAGCCCTCCCTCAGCAGAACGACCGAATTGAATAGCGGACATAAGCTGACTCCAATAAGAGATCCGAAGCACAGGAACTACGCCCGCCACTGCCAAACGCCTAGCAAAGCGAAGACCCAAGCCTTGAACCAATCCAAAAACTGACCCGCTCTTCGGCCATAAGAAGCCAAAATCGCCCCCAAAACCGACTAACACCACTAACCGATTCCGACACCGTCCCAAAACCTATTAACACCACTATCCAATTTCGGCAACGACGGTCCTCCCTCAGACTCAACACCAAAGAACAAGGGAGAAAGGGGTAAAAATGGCATCAAAGCCCCAGTCGCTCCGACACAGCCCAAGCCAATGACAAGCTCCCCACCCAACCCCTCAAAACGGACCCCGGCCCATCACCGCTGCAGCACCGAGGTGCCAGCGACCGGAGATCGCAAGACAACACTGGAAAGAATAGAAGATCCGAAACAAGGCCATCCATAGAGCCCGACGAGAAGAGTCGCCCCGACCGAGTGTCGACGTAAGTGACCCGGGCCACATCCACCAATTGACGCCGCACCCCACCAAGCCCCACCACCCCGGAACGCCGACGGGCTGCACACACAGATCGGAGAACTTTGCCAAAGACCCAGCCCGAACCCCTCGACTTGAGACGAAAGAATAGGGCTCCGCAACCAGATCCATGGATGTGCAGCGGAGGGCCGTCCACGGACAAGCTCGGCCGACCGCCGAGGGAGGCAAAAAATGAAGAATTTCAGATGAAGGCGGCGAGGGTTTGATTTAGGCGAGTTTTAGAGAGAGGTTTTCTTTTGGATTGCGGCGAGGGTTTGATTTTAACGGTCATTTGTTGATGAATCAAGGTTGAAATAATGAAAAATGATACACATATATTGGTTTTAAGAATGATACAAATTAAATAAGTGTATAAAATTATGATGTTAAATTTGAGAAAATGCACCGTATACAGCTAACACCCTCTCTATATATTCGTGCCTCTAATTATAATGAAAAATGGTAGAGATTTATTGGTTTTTTCATGAATCAAAATATGAAATGGGATCTTCTATTATTGGGCATAATATAATAAAATAAGAAGGTACTTGGTTGTCCAAGTTAAGAACAAAATAGACAAAAATAAATGGGAATTACCAAGTTAGATAAAAAGAATATTTATCGATCATACCAAGCCCAACTCCAAACCATAATTTTTTACATAAACCAAATTATGAAGCACGGATATTTGCCAAGTCAATATCCAAAGCGTACGAGTCTGCCACTTAGGTTCAGCCCGTTTTGAATTATACAAAGGGGGAGATTAATTCTTTTCATTTAAAGGGGGAGATTAATTCTTTTTATTTAAAAAATGCTCACAATTGATTTTAATTCAGAATTTGTGTTGCGCTTTGTAATGAATACATTATTTCTTTTATAATTAATCGGTGTATAAAGCATACTTTATATAAAATAGTAAATTTTTTGAATATAAGACTTTTATTTTGTTTGAATTTTTTTGTTTTGTTTGGTTAATTTTGAAGAATGTGTTATAGTTAATTGTTAATGAGATTTCGAGTTTATATTAAAATGATATTTAAAATAAAATAATTAAAGTTGATTGATGAAAAAGTAGTATATAAATGCCGTGAAGTGATGGTTAATTAAAACTACGTGAGCGGATTAATAGTGAATTAATGTGTAAGAATTATTGGATAATTATATTGATAAATTGAGGACAGTGGGGTTGAGTTAGATTTAAGTTATAAAAAATGATTGATTAAATATGATTGAATTATTTTGAAAAATTGGTATCAAGCATGCTCTAACTTCTAAGTACCTTAGAGAATACAAAAAATGGCACAATTAATACCACATCCACATGCTTTTGTAATATTTAGTAACTTAATCTCGTACTTCTTTGTCCGATGGTTGCGCATGAGATAATACCAAATCCACATGCTTTCGTAAAATTTAGTAACTCTATAATCTCATACTTTTTTTTGACCGATGGTCGCAGATGAGATAATATCAAATCCTACATGCTTTCATAAACAGTCCATAATCTCGTAATTTTTTTTTTTTTTTTTTTTTTTTTTTGTTTTTTTTTTTTTTATTTATTTATTTATCGTAAGTCAATGTCCCAACTTTGTTTTGCCACCCGGTTCTCACCTTAAACAGTAAAAAGTAGATATTTAATGCAAACTCCTATACTGCCTGTTACGTCACTCTTGGTCACGAACGGATTGAACACTTTCCACCTTGCATGATCCTCCTTTTCGAGCCTCCGATGACCTACAATATATAGGGAGAGGGTCCCGACAGAAGACTCTATGACGCTCAAGTGCAGAACTTGCTCAATTGTGAATGTACAAAATATAAAAAATAAAGTGTGGATTGTGTGTTGTGTAATCAGAGAGAACTTGTCGTCCTTATATAAGACTTATTACCTTGGGACCGAAGCGAGTCCTTGTTAAGGAAGAGATCCAGTCAGATTATACTTCCCTAACTTATCACGTTTCTATGTTGTCAAGATTCCTTGAGTGAGTAATTATTTTCTTTTTATTTGGATTCTTCCCCTCTTTTAACCATTTTAGCCCGTGGATCCTTAGGTCGTGAATCTGACCTCCTGTCCTGTATGTCATGGCTTTTTCGAGGATGTACCTGACCTTATCCTGCTGATCTAACCTCGACTTTAGGTCAAACTTGTCCCCAGGCACCCAACCTTGATATATACCGGGGTCGGTTACTTTGTCGGCTCTTGAAAGCCGATACCTCCAGGTCAGGTCAGGTCTGCTCTACGAACTCGGCACCGTAGGCCCTCATCTGAGTTACTTAGGGGAGCATCTTATCTCTGAATCCCTGGGAGTTCTTATGGTCCGATCTTAACTAAGCTGGTTTCTTAGACTGATGTATCGTACTATTTCTGAGTGCTACATCACTACCAATATTAACTCTCGAGATATTACCATTTTATTTTCATTATTCAGGACATCCAAAAAAATCGATGTATTTCACATGAAAACAATAAATTCTGAAAGAATTATTTCCCAACACCAAAACATTATTATAAGTTTCCATTTGATTAGCTAGTAGAGAAATCAAGAACTAAAGACAACTTTGATTGAACACTGAATCTGAACTTGAATGAATGAATAATAATAATAATAACCAAAAAAAAAAAAAATCAAGAAAGTGCAAGGTCCAACACTATAAAATATAATTGATTTGTAACATGAAAATCTGTCCATGGCATTTTTCTCCCAGCGGCGACACACTCACAAATACACCAAATGACTTGTAAAAGACAAATTCCTGCAATCCCCGGTTCACATTTTCCAGCTAAAATAGGAAACTCATAACACGCTTTTTTTCTTTCGTTTTCAAGCTATCTATAAACCTATCCAACTGTGTAGTAACCACATTGAGTGCCTCCCTTGGGCACCCAACGCATATAAGTTAAACCTATAAAGCTAAATTCACGCACAAAGAATGCTCTGCCGTTCACAACCACAAATGCTCGTATACTTATAACTCTAAAGTAGCCATTTATCTTTCTTTGCTAGCTTTAATTAACACACATCAATAAATTCAAGCACATCGAGCTTCAACCGATAACCACTTCAAATCATTCGGACATGGGTCGGGCCCAAAATTAGAGTTTGATATTGCCACATTGCACATCTGCTTTCCGACACACTTCTGCAAGATTAAGAG